>NCQV01094910.1:0-12799 GCA_002740545.1 Lophocereus schottii | reverse complement strand
CGGCTCCGTAGGTGGCTGTAGATGTGTTGGGATGGGCGAGTCTTTGTATGCTTGTCTGTAGGTCGTGCTTGGCTAGGCTGTGCTGGCTTCTGACGCCCCGGGTTCATTAAGGTATGTCTCCGCTCCTTGATTATTTGCTCTACTTACCCTCTCCCCAAAACTGTTTTTCCTCTATAAACTGTTTTTTCCAAAAACTGTTTTATGGGTCTTTAGGAATCAACCTCTCTATGGGTAGGAATACCGGTAGGGGTAAGGTTGCCTACAACTGGATCTCCCTAGGCCCTGCGAAAGCGGGACCCACACTGGGAGTTGTTGTTGTTGTTGTTGTGCATGTTGTGTTAAGTGAAGAAGTGGAGAGTCTGGAGAAGAATCCTAAGATTGTTGATTGGAGTCCAAAAGAAGATTGGTGATTCTTGTATATTAGTTTCACATGTTATATAATTTTTCAATGATGTTTGACTTTTTCGTGTAATTAGAACTTGCATAAGATGTTTTTTTTGATGTTTACTCTTTCTCTCTTTTTGAATTTATTATAAAGGCCTTGGATATTACATTTTATTTTATATGTTTATTATATTTTTGGAAAATAAAATAACTCAAATAACAATATGAAACATATCAATAAAAAAAATATAAAAAAATCCCAAGTGTAACCACTTGTTCTACACTTAGTTTATCAATCGGCTGATTTAAAATCAGCTATGTTGGATTCGCTAGCCACGGGTTTCGCAACATACTTCAATCACTCCACCCTCATTTCATCTGACTACCAAAGGAGGAAATAAAATAATAGATTAAGATTTTCTACATTGTAATTCATTAATACTGAAATTTTGTCTACTAGACACAAGAGCAACTATATTTTAGACATTATAATTCATTCATAACAAAAATTTAATAAGGCTCCATGTAGAATT
Organism: Lophocereus schottii; assembly: GCA_002740545.1. Taxonomy (NCBI): domain Eukaryota; kingdom Viridiplantae; phylum Streptophyta; class Magnoliopsida; order Caryophyllales; family Cactaceae; genus Lophocereus; species Lophocereus schottii. The sequence continues at coordinate 11,882 of NCQV01094910.1, read as the reverse complement.
GTCATCTACTTCAATATACTTCAGAATAAACATGCCACAATCATGTCTACAACACAAACATGAGTTTTATAATCGGAAGTCGCATAGAAGAGGTATTGTGTAATTCACAATCCAAAGTCTCACTCACATGTTCGATTGTCTATAAACTAGTGGCACCTGCAATTTAAAAGTTGATACATCTTGAAACAACCGATACAACCGAGAGTCTTCTTCAAAGCACTTTGATGCTTTCAGTAGCTAAATTAAAATGATTACTATCTTTTTAAAAAATTGATAGAATAAAAAATGCTTGAATTAATTAATTACTAGCTCAAATGCTAATTTATTCCAACTTCTGGCGGACTCATCAAATCCAAATAACACCATCGTTCCTCTTTTGGGTTAACCACAATAAATATCCAATGATTTCTATTTTCATCCAGTAGGGGCAAGATAAACCTACATTCATAACTAAAATAGTAACTCCACCTCATTTGTATATTAAAAAAATAATATTTAAGGATTATATTTGTTTGTACTTACGTACCTGCTCAGCATAATTCGGACAATTGGGAAGATAGGATTCAATAGCATTGTAAGGAGCTCGAATGTGCCTCTTTGATGAGGATTTCTCACAACTGTCGTCAATAAAAGACATAGTTATCTGCATAAATAATTTATTGAAAACATTAAACATGTTGATTATGAAGAATAATGCTGAAGTAATAATATAATTTATTACCTAAAGCATGACAGGCACATATAGCCTATTCCTTATTCGCTCCGTTGCGTCCTTAAGTACAGGTCGTATAAATATGCATTGATACCCTATTGAATAAAAGAATTGCGTTATTATTTTTTAGATAATATACTTATTCATGCATAATTATGAAAGTAAAGTATTCCACATGAATATATCCAACTTGATATCCATTTGTCGAGGAAAAACATAGCAATTGATATATTCTGAAAGTTTGACTCTTGGAAGAATTTTGATAAGCATCCTCACTCACATCTTTCCAAATAAACATTTTTTCACAAATTCTCGCTTCTTCAAAGGTTAAAAATCACAAATAGCCTCTGTACTTCTCATCGACACCATCTGCAACATCGTCCAAATTATATAGAATCTCTTGAATATCATCCAACTCTATAAACTACAATGAAAAGGGGGAAAAATGTAATGACCAAATTGAAAAGGGAAAATTCTTCACGTGGAATAAGAAACAAACATACCTAATGTGTTCCACCCTTGATGTTCACTTCTTTATTGTCAGCAATACTTTATCAGACACTCATATTGTTTACATCGGTGGAAGTCAAAAGCTATGCAAGATAACATATATTAAGATAACAATAACTTAGAATTTTCATTACATGATTTTCAACATGGAAAGAAAAAAGTTCACTATTAATGATGTACCACTGTGTGTTCATTCCATAATGATAAGTCCCTCCTTGAATTATTATGTGTCAACTTGGCATCACCTAAATCTTCCCACACATTGCTTTGTTGTGATCCACATTAAGATAGCTCTTGAAATTTCACTATGTCGTCTTTACTCATTTTAGGATGTTTCTTTCTTGTCAACTTATCAATTGCTGACTTCGCCCCCATCTCTTGAACGATGCCCTCACATTTTCCAAATTTTTTATCGTTGGATTGTTTTGCGTCTTGTTGCTGGATTGCTTGAAAATCCTTTGGGCGTGGGGTTGCTTTTCTTCATCATACATAGACATAGGGCTATCCCTAAGTGTAACTAACTCATTGCGAAATTAAGGGTTACTAAAGGATATGTCAGCCAATTCCTCAGGAATCTCTTCCAAGTTATCCTCTTTTTTCTTCTACTAATTAAAATAATCTATATGGATTGAATACAAAGTGGACACCATGTTTTTAATAGTATCAAGTTGGACGGAGGCCATGTTTTTAAAAGTATCAAGTTTACTACATATTTTTTAAAATTGTTTTTGTGAAATTACATGGAAGCTTGGAATTTTCACTCGAAATTTTCTCGTTACTCTACAAGAAAAAAGTGAGCTAAAATTAACCAAAGGCTATCACTAACAAATTTCAATCGAAGGCATAATTAACTAAAATTAACAAATTATCATAATTGAAATTGAAATACTAAAACTTCCCTTGTCAACCTTCTTTTTCACCATGATCTCTGAAGCCTTGCATTGAAGAATCCATATTGTAAGATTTGATAGAGTTCATGCCCATGATGTACTAACTGATGTAAAACAAAAGTAAAACCCTTAGGATGTTGCTTATTGACAATGGATTAATTAAAAATAAAAGAAAAAACCTAGAGAATACTCCAAATTTATTACTTACTAATTCAATACAATTCAGCATAATTCAGCATAATACAACACAGTTCAGCATGATTCAGCACAATTCAATACTGTTAAGTACTTATTGAAAATAGCTAGTTATATGTTCTTCAACCATTTGGCATGTTTCAGCATGTTTTAGCATGATTTCGTATGATTTAGCAAAGTTTCAGCATAATTCAGCATGTTTCAACAATAAATATCAATAATTGCTTCTCATCTTATTTATCCTCTTGCATTAAAAAATATATTTCTCAGTTTTCAAACAAAGCAAAAAAAAAAAACCTTGATCAACAAAAATTAAAATTACATATGTACACATCTGCCATTGAAACTTACAACTTATTCATAACCATGAATAGAACAAACATAAGTATAAGAATTTGAAATGCATAAAAACTTAAAAGTCTAAATGATATAACACTCATAAAATATTAGTCTAAATGATTTTATTGGCAATTTATTTGTAACTAACACGATCTTATTCAAAAAATAAAAAAAAGAAACTACTTTACACAATCAACATACCAAAAAATTCGAGGTAGATAAAAAAATGACTTGCTACTAACAAATGTATGCTTTTAATTAGAGAACAAAATTTAAGAAGTTAAGGAAGGTGGACATTGAATGATTTTAACAAAGATGTGTTGAGAAGAAAGCGACGGTGAATGATTTTATAAGACAAATTGATAAATAATTGTTAATGTGAAGTTCTTGAATAAGATTGAATTTATAGACTTTGGGTTGTTAGGGTTTTGTAAATCATGGACGAAGATAAGAAAAAATAATATCTTGAAAGATTTCCTATACCTTTTTGTTAATCAAAGAAAGATTTCATATATTGCAACAAAAGGTAATCACGCTAATAAACGAAAAATAAAGATGTTAACGGTGGAAAAATATATCAAAAAGAAAATAAATTATGGAGGAAGAAAACAAATTAAAAGGCAAGTACAAAAGCCACAAAAAAAGAAAAAATGTTCATGGCCGCTATTTCCCCAAAAACTCGAACATATTGACCTCTTATAGAAGCTCATAAAACATATCAGGTCCCTCACCATCAGACTACCATAATTTTTGTTGCTTTAATTATGACAGATATTATACCTAATGTAATACTCAGTATAAACCAAAACCAAAAAACCCCTCTAAGCTCTCGCGCCACCTCCGTCTCCGCACTAACTACTAGCCACCGAACGGTGACAACCACCAGCTGAGATGCGGATCCCCATCACCCCTTGTCAGAATTTTCCCACGCTTGCCAGTGCTGGAGAAAAACCCTAACCCCATTGGCGATGGAGAAGCACAAGTGACTTAAACCCAACGGTGCATCGCCACTATGCTGTCGTACTCCGACCATCCGGCGGTGCACGAGGACCCTTCCGGTAGCTGCCCAAAGCCCCGGGCACCGGAGGCGGTGCAAGAGGTAATGGGTGAGGCCCTTGTTGCCGGACTTTTGCCACCCATTATTTTTAATGGTCACCGGAAAATATTGAACACTAATGTTCATGCATAACAAAATCCAAACAAGCCTTACAAATATAACTTTTACTCCAAATTTATAAATTTTTTATGATTTTTATAATATATTTTTACTCATTTAAAAACAAAAAGAATCAATGGTTTAAATCGTGGAATAACAAATATACGATCTTGATTTACTTAATTATGGTGGTTGTTGTTCTATGACAACCACTGTAAGTTTTTACTAATATAAAATACTCAATACTAAAAAGATGCTTAAGAAGCAAAATTAATATGTGAATGAATTCATATAAAAAGAAAGTTCACTAAAATAATTATCTTGTGTTTATATTGATAATCTCCTGATCAGAATAAATCTAAAATATTATAATAAACATATTTTTACAAAACTAATGGTTCATGTACTGTAGTAAACTTTATGCATGTTTCATTGTTCTGGTCACAAATCAAGTTCTTCAACTTCAATACTTCCTTCTCGAACATCGATGAATTATTATATAACATCATAGATAAGTATTCATGGGATATAATACATGCAACTTGAAAGAAACAGTCTCATGATCGAGTCATATGAAGTTTCATTATTAAGTCAGTCCTAATAAAAACAATGAAACTGGATGATTAAGATAAACAAATTTCATCAAATAAAAGTACCCAAAAAAATCTAACTGGTCAATAACCTTGACAAGACTTGCACAATAGGCAAGAGAAATAACCCACATAAAGGAGACAACCAAAACCCTTACAAGGAAATCCCCAATCCTCACACGAAGAGTTAGCATTTATTGGAGGAAACAACGATATCCCTAATACTCAATGATCGAAGAAAACGAAATAGAAAAGATTCACATGTGGTTGTAATGCCAATAGTAGCCCCAACAAATTAAAAGGCGAAAAGGAAAGAAGGGAATGAAACTAAGATTTGACAGAGTAACAATAACGTAAGAGAGGGTTTGGAGGTGGGCTAGTCATTCGAAGTCTTATGCCTTTGTTTGGTATGTAAATTGATAAATGGAAATTCACCAGTGGGATTGGGAAGTCATTTTAATGAATCGGAATTTTTTTACGTATTCTCGTTCTTTTGTTTGTTATGTTGGGGCTCAATTTGGGAATAAAACAGTGAATGCACAAATTAATTTAAGCATATGAATTCATAATTTAATGGCAATGTTCTTTTTACACTTATGCTCATTTCCTCATCGTAGTTACCATCTCTTCCCTTGGAAATAAATTAGTGGGAATAAATGGCTTTTATTATGAATCCACTATTTAAATTATTCCTATTCCCATTTGCCAAAAATAAAAATTGTGTTACCCAATCGAACCCATATTCCCATTCCCACTCATGTTTCAAGAGGCATAATAAACGAACTAATCATGTTAACATTGTAGAACTATATGACATAAAAAGGAATAATTTAGATGTGTGTCATGTAACACATGAATAACAAAACATTTTAACATTATTATCACAATCATGGTAAATGGGTGCAAATTGCACAAGGCACTAAAAATTTGATGTGGATTATGTTAATCATAAAAATCCAACTTATTTGCAAGTGCAAAAGGTTAATTACACAATAATGAACTGGGTATTGTGTTCTATGCAGAGTGGAAGTAATTCTAGTCCTACTTTTATAAAATTATGAAACAAAGTAGTTTGCAATGAGAAAATTCAACAATAAAATTAAAATAATGAAAATCAAAGCAAACAAACAGATTAAGAAAACAAAGAAAGGTCAATTAGGGAATCTGCCTTCACTATTGACTTAATATTGGATTGCTATTTCCTATGAGGATTTAATTAATCTCTTAAAAAAGTCCTAAGTTACAAATATTAGGCCAAAGTTTAAATAGATTAATTATAACTATCATTTTGGCATAAATTTTCTAGTAATTAGCATTAATTATTCGATCACATAAACCACGTATATTACAGCTTAATTTATTCAATTGACAACTATATTTTAAGCTCAATTATATAATTATTACATTAACCTACAAGCTCTAATATAGGATATTTAGATAGCAAAATTAGTCTATAAACAATAGAAATAATTTCCAAAAATAAGTTATAATCAAATATAAACTTAAATTATGAAATATATAAGAGATAAAAATTAACTCCGAAAATGACAAAAAGAAAATTCAATATTATTAGTCAATAATCTATCAATATTATTAGTCAATAATCTATCTCTACTCTAGGTAAAAAACTTAACCAATCATAGGTGGAGAAAATAGTATTGAAATTGGACTAGCCAGGACCTCATTAATTTTTTTTCCCATTCACTATAATTAAACTTCAACACTTTACAAAACAAGACCTTGAAACTGTGATACGAACTCTCCAACTAGACTCACAGATGAGATCAAGAAAGAGAAGAAAATTAAAATCAATAGTCCTTTTCTTCTTATCCCCTCAATTTAAATGATGTTTTCTCTTGAACAAATAAAAAAATAAAGATATTATATGAAGAATTTATGAATTGCTTAACACTTGACCACCTTTCATGTTAGATAATAAAACTTCCAAATGAAAGGGCTAGAAAGGGGAAAAGATTGAAGACTCAAGGCATGAAGAATGCTCTCTTTAAGGAATTATTCATCTACACATGAAGTTGCTCTTTGTATAATGAATATTCCTCCAGGATACAATAAATCTTCTTGAATTCTTAGATGAGCAAAATCGAAGAATTCCCTTGTGCTTCTTAGAAGTGTGTGTGTATATATATATATATATATATATGTGTGTGTGTGTGTGTGTGTGTGTGTGTGTGTGTGTGTTCCATATAAGAATAATGAGAGAGCAAGAGAGATTTTTTTTCTTTTTAATAATTGTTAATAAAAAATGAAATTTTAATTAACAATAATTATCCAAACAATTCTATTCAATTTTAACTGAGCAAATTGTATCAGAACAATTGGTTAAAATGACACATCTATTCAGATTTGAGCAATATTGGACATTGCTTGGCCCTATTTTGCAGCGACGGGCTTGGGTTTTGCCACGACCCTCCTGTGTTTAACTGCCACGGACCGTGGGCCTAACCACGGCCCACCTATGGTCCTTGCTGTGTGATATGCACGGTAGTAAGAAAAAAGCAATGTTATGGGCCACAAATTATTTATGTGGCCCACAAAAGATCAGTAGCCCAAATACTACATTCATGCTTGTACAGAAGTGCATTTGGGCCATTTCATCCACCAAAAGGCTTGTCTTTCTAGCAAACACATTATCGCATTTTTGGGCGTTAATAGGTAGAATTATGAAAGTTGCCCATTCCTCTAAGTCCAAATCATTCTCTCTTTTGTATCTCTCATACATACAAACTATGCAACAATCCCCTACTAGTTTGTATTTGTGAGATATACCATTTGTACTTGGTCATGTATACAAAAAGGTATCTTTCGATTTAAACCTTTAATTAGTATTCGCATTTCAAGATTCCAATTAAGTGATAGGTGACTTCCTTGTTTAAACCAACATTTTAAAACATGAAATCGAACTACCACACGCACAACCAAGTCATATCTTCTAAGAGACCTTAGTCGCTTTAGCACTTTTATGGCCATGTGCTCATCCCAGAGTAACCCTTAAGCTTTCGCTAGAGGCGGCACCACCTCTTTATTCGTGTAGGTGACATCCTTTAAACATCCTTGCTACTTAGGATGTAGGATTCATTAAGAGGTCTACTCACCCTATTTATTCAGTAGCATTTTTGCACTAAATCCTTATTTTAGTGCTACCAGTCACATGCAATAACTTGTTTTTACCCTTTAAACCTTACCTTAAGTTTTGCCAGAAAAGGTTGGGTTACTATTATTGGTGACTTACTAGAAAAAGGGATTCAAGCCCATTCTAGCCATAGTACCTCTTACTATGTCTCGTGACAAACCTTTTGTCAATGGATCTGCTAGATTGTTGCTTGACCTGATATAAGTGATGGATATGATTCCATCCATTATGAATTTTCTGATAAACTCATGTCTCAGGCTAATGGTCTAGATTTACCATTATAAATTTTACTATATGCTCTAGACATAGTAGCTTTGCTATCGCAGTGTAAGGAGATTGGCGATATTGGTTGTGGCCACAACTCTATATCCAATAATAAATTTCTCATCCATTCTGCTTCCTTGCCTGCTGCTGCCAAAGCTATAAACTCAGCCTCCATGGCTGAGTGTGAGATGCAAGTTTGTTTCTTTGAGGCCCAACTTATGGATGCTCCTCCTAAACTAAAAATCCAACTTGAAGTGGATTTATTGTCAGTAGCATTTGTAATCCAACTTGCATATGAGAAGCCCTATAGAACTGTAGGCAATTTCTGATAGAAAATTCCTTAGTAGTCTTTAGTTCTTTTGAGATAACCAAGTACTTTAACAATTGCCTTCCAATGCATTGTGCTCGGTTTGTTGTTAAACCTTGATAATTTGCACACAGCATAAGTAATATCCGGCCTAGTACAATGCATGGGATACATTAGGCTTCCAATAGCACTAGCATACTCAAACTATGCAATGGCTCTTCCTGTGTTCTCAACTGGTTTCATACGAGTATCATAAGGAGTGTTAGGTTCTTTTATCTTGAGATGCTTGAACTTAACTAACACTTCGGATATATTGTGGGATTGATTAAAAGCATAACCTTCTCTATGTTTCTTTACCTTAATGCCTAAGATAGTATCCGCCTGATTCATATCCTTCATTTTGAATTGTGAGGCAAGATACTTCTTAGTCTCTTGGATTCCTTCTAAGTTAGTACCAAAAATTAATAAGCCATCTACATAAAGACAAATAATCACTCCATAACCCTCTGAAAATTTAGAGTAAGTGCACTTGTCAGCATTATTATGAGTGAAACCATCAGCAAATATTGTCCTATCAAACTTTTCATGGCATTATTCAGGTGCTTGTTTTAGTCCACATAGTGACTTACCAATTTACATACCTTCTTTTCATTTTTCGAAAGTACAAAACCTTCGTGTTACTCCAAGTAAATTTCCTTATTAAGATCTCCATTCAAGAAGGCTGTCTTAACATCCATTTAATGGATGTATAACTCATGTATGGATGCCCATGCAACCAACGTCCTAATGGAAGAGATTCTTGCCATCAGAGCACAGGTGTCAAAGAAGTATATTCCTTCCTTTTGTGTGAAGCCTTTGGCTACAATTATTGCCTCAAAAGTATGTATCGTTCCATCCGTATTTATTTTCTTCCTAAAGACCCATTTATACTTAATGGGTTTGCATCTTGGAGGCAAATCTTTTAGAACGCAAGTATTGTTTGGCAATATTCAGTTCTTTTCATCCTCTATTGCCTCTTTCCAAAAACTAGAGTCGCGAGACGCTATAGCTTCACTGAACGTCTTTGGATCCTTTTCTTCCACATGAAGAATAATGGGTATCTTGTGAGTAACACGTGTTCTATCTCCTTCTACAAGGAACACTAAGGCCTGTGAGGAGATAAACTCGTTTCCCAAACTCTTTCCCTTATGCATCCTTTGACTCCTTCGCGGTTCTATTAGGGCATCATAATGTCTTTTAGAACTTTCAAGAGCTTCCTTTTGTGGTATGGATTGCTTTTTAATAATAGGGTTAGAATGCTCAACAATACCATTGCTAAGTTTATTTTCAAAGAACTCAGCATCTTATGATTCTACAATCACATTAGATTGTAAGACCAAGAACATATAAGCCTTAGAATTTTGAGCATATCCTACAAAAATGCTTCTCATTCCTCGAGGTCCCAACTTGGTCCTTTTAGGATTAGGAACCCTATAATAAGCCAAACATCCCCATACTTTGAGATAATTAAGATTGACTTTTCTACCCTTCCATATCTCATATGGAGATTCTTTCCTTTACTTAGATGATATTTTATTATGAATATGACAAGCGGTAAGTAAGGCTTCTCCCCACAAATTATTGGGCAATTTGGCACTTAGAAGCATGGAGTTAACCATCTCTTTGAAAGTACGATTCTTTCTCTCAGCCAAACCATTTTGTTGGGGAGTATAGGGGGCAGTTCTTTGATGAATAAGACCAAATTCTTCATAAAGATTATCAAACTCCTCGGGAAAATATTCACCCCCTCTATCACTTCTAAGAATTTTAATCTTTCTTTCTTTTCGATTTTCAACTTCCGCCTTATAGCGTTTGAATGCATCAAACGCTTCATCCTTACTTCTTAACAAATACACATAAGTGTACCGAGAATTATCATTTATGAAGGTTATAAAAAAACGCTTGCCTCCTCTTGTAAGAATACCATTAAATTCATAAATATCATAATGTACCAAATCCAAAATTTGTGTAGTTCTTTCAACTTTGGAAAAAGGTTTCTCAATGATTTTGGCTTGAGTACAAATTTCACATTTGTCCTTTTTAATATCATCTTTAATAGACAAGTATCCATGCTCGTGCATATATTGTAAAGATGAAAAACTTAAGTGTGCCAATCTAGCATGCCACAAAAAAGAAGGATCCACAAAATAAATAGAAACATCATTTATTTCATTGATTCCATTAAGATTGAGTTTATACATGCCATCATTAGTGTACCCCTTACCCACAATATTCTATTCTTAGAAAGTACAACATGATCAGACTCTAGAACAGTTTTAAAACCATTCTTACAAAGTAGAAAAGCATATACAAGATTCTTTCTTATTTCAGGAACATGAAGTACATTCTTCACAGTTAACTTCTTTCCCGTTGTGAGCTGAAGTTCCATGATGCCTTCTGCACAAACCTTGGCCACAGAATGGTTTTCCATGAACACTTTCTTGTCAAGGTTTCCTCATAACTCTTGAATTATGCCCTGCCATTGTAAATATGCACACTAGCACCAGAGTCTATCCACCATCCAACAGATTTGGTGGTGACCATATGAACTTCAGTCACCATGTCAATTTGTAAGCCTTTGAGGCCGGCGACCATACCAGCAAATTCTTGATTCTCATTTTTAGCCAAGTTAGCCTTTGCTTGAGAGGCATCCTTTTTCAGTTTCTTGATAAGATTACAATCCTTTATGTAGTGCCCTTTTTTGTTACAACCATGGCTTATGATTGTTTTTTGTTATCGTTCTTAGTTTTATTAGTGTTGCTTCCATCTGGTGCTTTCCTTTTGATTTTTTTCTTGGGCTTTTCATTCACATAGTTCACAGTAGAACTATTCAAAAAATCCGAGGCATCTCTTTTCTGAGTCTCCTCCTCAATTCGAAGATGTCTTGTGATTTCCTCTACCATGAAGTCTTCTTGCATATGAAGAAGCTTTTTCCTGTATTCATTCAAGTGGAAGGCAATTTTGATATAATTGCTTGCACTTGAAAAGTCTCAGGTAGAATCATCTTTAAGTCCCGAAGCCTATTGACCAAGACTTGCAACTCATGCACATGGTCGAGAATTGGGATTTAATCTAACATTTTAAACTCTAAATATTTCATAATTAGAAATTTATCAGTAGCTTGCCTTTCGGTATTGTACATAGTCTTTAAAGCCTTCCAAATCTTGGTGGTAGTTGTAATTGGCATGTAGAGATAATAGAGTTAGTTTGACAGAGTGTTGAGAATATGCCCTCGACATACATACTCATCTTCTTGACACTTCTTCTTTAAATCTACAACCTTTGCCTTCTCTTATGGTGTAGCATCTTGAGAGATTTCAGGAATAGCCTCCAACATAGGGTTAAGTATGTACACGACATTCAAAGCCATAAGAAGGAACATCATCTTGTCTTTTCAATGGTTGAAATTTCTGCCATCAAAGCGATCTAATTTCACAAAATCTTGATTTAAGACTTTTAAAGATGCAGAGGATGTGGTATCAACTATGATAATTCCTTAAAATTGTTAGATAATAAAACTTCAAAATGAAAGGGCTAGAAAGGCGAAAAGATTGAAGACTAAAGGCATGAAGAACACTCTCTTTAAGGAATTATTCCTCCACACACGAAGTTGCTCTTTGTATAATGAATATTCCTTCAGGATACAATATGTCTTCTTGAATTCTTAGATGAGCAAAATTTGAGAATTCTCTTGTGCTTCTTAGAAGTGTGTGTGTGTGTGTGTGTGTG
>NCQV01094867.1:739-13839 GCA_002740545.1 Lophocereus schottii | reverse complement strand
TATCCTCTATCTTTGAGATGAAGGCATGGGTGAAGCTAGGTATGTCCTAGGCGTGAAAATAATCAGAAATTATCCTAAGAAACTCTTAGATATGAGCCGGGAAGCATATATCAAGAAAGTTTTAGAACGATTTCCAATGCATTATTCCAAACCCGTAGATACTCTAGTTGAGAAGGGTTTAACCTTGATCCTTGACCACTGCCCAAAAACAGATAGTGAAAAGGAGACAATGAATAATGTCCCTTACGCTAGTGCCGTGACAAGCTCAATATATGCCATGTTATGCACACGGCCTTGCATTTACTTTCCGGTTGGTTTGGTAAGTCATTACCAGAGTAACATAGGACTTGATTATTCGTAAGCTATCAAGAGAATCATGCGCTACCTCTGTGGTATAGCTAACTTAGTCTCTTACTATCTAGGCGAGGACCTCAAGTTCGGAGGATACTTAGACGTCGATTGGCGTGGTGACCCGGATGAGTCTAGGCTAACCTTAGGATATGTTTTACCTAAATAGGGGAACCATGTCATGGTGCAACAAAAACCAAAACTGTACAATGCAGTCAACTATGGGGGCATATAGTGTTACTTGTTACCATAGAGACAAAAGCCATTGCCGTAAAGTATATGTACTCCAAGAAGGTGAGTATGTCCCTTTGACTAAACTTATTCCTAGTGATACATTCAAAACTCATATATTGAGTCTAAGAATTCGCAAGGTTCATTTTTTGAATATATCTTATCATGTGATGGACAAGGTTCTTTTGTAATGAGCAAGATGCTCATGATTTGTTGTTGCACGTTAGGCATATTGAAATGTCACAGGCTTCAGATTGGCCTAGTCCCACAGGCAATCGCCCTAACACTTGAGTAGCGGGTAGGATGAGACTGAATCATATTGGCACTAAGTGTGCAGTATTGTTTACTCATACTGGAAGTGTATAAATAAGATAAGATATAGTCACGTTAGTAAAGTCTAAGATGAGACTTAAGGGAGTCGAATTTGAGATATGATTTCATATTGAAGCCTTAAAAGCCGAATCTTGAGTATCAAGGTTAACATTTAGTATGTTAACCTAGTGGCTCAGTTTACATTTTTGGGTGAAAATCTAGACCGATGATTCACATGGCATATAGAGTGATGAGCCCAGAATGACACATAACTCATATTGTGTATGCTGACCCATACATCGAGTGATAATTGACCTCCCTATCTCTTGTCACTGTGTGACCCTATGGATGATGACCCTTTAATTTAAAGCTACGGTATAAATTTGAAGCTTGATGTTACTACTTTAATGTGTTTCTCAAGGGCCATGATGTATACAGTTCAACGAGAACATGTTAGGAAAGCAATAAAGCTAAGATGCAATACCATGAGTGTTTAAGGAAAAATCTATCTATCATCAACATATTAACCTACGCGATTATATTGAGTATATAATCATATGATATATCATGGCATAAGGAATTAGAAATGCCACTGGTGATGTTTAGGATGATTTGGGGTATCGTATTTCGTGAAAGTGTTATATTAGTTAGATGGTAACTTAATATAACACTACTGATTAATTTTGGTCGCACGTCCTATTCTTGGTACGAAGCGTGAAGAGTTGATATACGTGAAGAGCATGTGTTTTGCGGCCTACGTGACTGAGTGGGAGCTATTGGCCGGGCCTGTTGAATTAGGCCCGACGGCTACTAATGCCGTCTAGGGCAACAACCCTGACTGCCCCCTAACCTATATAAGGAGGCTTAGGGGGGTTAGCTTGATGACTGATGGAAACATAAATCTTATACTCCCCCCTTCCCTCTCACGGCTACCCAACCATCACTAGTGGGTCTTAAGTGTAGGACATGGAAACGCTAAGGCGACTCTAGTCGCCGCCTAGCATCAGTACCGAGGTGGACTATTCCCGATAGTCAATTCCGCAATCGAGGTAGTCCTAATCAATCCTACAAAGATGTTTTGTTAAAGGTATAGATCCATATAAATTGTCAAAGTTAAGATTTTATTAAGGAAGCACATGAAGAAATTGTACTAGCTCAGATAGTATGTGCTAATTAAAACATGTATCATTTACTAACCCCCCAAAGAACAAAACACAGTACTTGAAAAAAGAAACAATTAATACTTAGACACACAAATAAACATAATAAAATAGAAATGCAACGTATAAAAAATATAATCTTGTCGTAAAACTATAAATGAGTTAGATTATAAACATTCAAACCTTTTCATAAATGTGACAAGTGTTTTATATTTTTAATCTGCTATACTTGCTTTGGAATACAACATCATGAATACAGCTAATTTATCTAGCAACAAACATTATAAATTGCATATAATTGTCAGAAATCATCAAAGTATTTCCGATTATGCATTTGTTTCTCTTATTATAAGGTAATTCAACTTTAACCCTGTTCATTACATCCGTTTGCAATTACTGACCACCCTTAACCACTACTAACCACTATCTCTAATTGTTTCTTGTGCTCAAGGTGTGCCAAGTGCAATAGAATGGTGATTATCTGATAACTTTGACTAAAACCAAATTCGATTAAAGCACCCAGGTGACCACGATATTGATATTATTGTTACAATTGAACAAAAGATTTATTTTATAAAATTCCGAGTGAAGCAAATGTTATTTGGGGTACATTTTGTGATAATGCTACAAATGATAGATCAATGCTAATATTAGCAATATCCCCAATGTTGATGTCCATGATGATTGTAACAAACTTGCAATGAATACATCTAGGGACGAATAAAGAGATAACATATGGTCATATTCAAGTAATTAGGATATATTTGTTGAAATAGTTATGACCATCGTTTAGCGTAGCATGCTAGCAATTAGGATTGGTGGTTATCATCAACAAAATGAACAAACCCTTTAACTGAAGACTTTTGTTTCTAACTAGATACTATTTCTATTGGTTCACAAATTTAGATTATACTTTGTTGATCCTCAATATTATTCCTTTTTGATGAGAAATTGCTCATAATGCTACCTTTTCTTGGTCAACTCTTGCAATAACATATGTTGGTAAATGGTAGATATAAGTTGTTATAATGAATGTCATTCACCTCTTGCTGTTACATAATTGTTAGTTGTAAATGGTAGATATATAGTTGTTATAATGAATGTCATTCAACTCTTAACCAATGCTAACTTCTAATCACTAAACATAGTCGCTCCTAATTGCTAACCACTGGCTTTAACCATGGAGATAAACAGGCCCTTTGTCACTTACAACAGCAAGAATATTAGCCATATATTGATGGCATCTGAGCATCTATAATATGAACGATGGTTGCAATTGTTCAAATTTGACTTGGAGCCTCTTGAAAATCAAGATTACATAGTTGTATAATATTCCTGGGGAATATTATCATGGCTTTGGGGACTTTGCTTATGATTCGCAATATGCTTGACCCCATTTTGTTCACCGTGATACGAACTTATCATGTGCATATGTGAAATCAAATATTGTAAGTGCTTATCAACACATGAACGCCTAGATAACTCTAGATCATAGTTATTTACTAGTAACTTACAAAGACCACAACACACATGAGGCTCTATTGTGACCATAAGATGACATTCATCTAGGATAGTGAAATTTTCTTGACCCTTAAAGCTCTAAGGTTGTGCAATTATGTTCCATTGATAACAATAGCTATAATAACATGAGATAGCATATACTTATTATGCCAAAATTTCTACTAGGACAAAATGTGGCATTTATGACCATTCTTATGACTATGGGTGGATGTCATAGTAGAAGGACCAACATAGACAATGAATATTTAAACTCATTATCGAAAGCCAACGTGTTATGATGAGGCATGACACATGTCATAGTTATTATTAGAACTTGTCGTAGTAGCTATAAATTCTACAATAGCGTAGACGCCTAAAAATGGCATCTGTATTTTTAAAAAAGTTTCCATTGACGAGAACAAAATCGTAACTATGCAGTTGGGGGCCCAACAAAGTGATTAACAAAATAAGAGTCTAATTAAGGAAATGAGAGTCTAATTAATAGAATAAAACTAGGCGGGATCGTGAGTGAATAGGCGCAAAGGCCTTAGAAATCGGCCGGTTCACCAATACGGAACCCGACTGGGTTCTTTCTTATTTTCCCTCATTCCGAGTCTGAGTTAATTTTAATTAATCTTACTCCTAATTAGTGGTTGATTAGTCTGTGATGCCTAGTTAAGTCAGATTCCTAGTTAATTGGTGAATCTATTAATGTTAAGCCTAATAAGACAAGGAGTTGGTCTCCTTTTGCTAAGTCGGTCTATTCATCCGGTATATAAGGGGGATTTGCACCCGGGGCTAGAGGCATCAACAAATATTGATAAATTGGGATCAGTTACACATGAGAGGTTGCCATTGTGAGGTTTGAAAAATTGTGAGAAATTTCTACAAAATTTGGAGGTCAAATCTCGAATCTCCTATTGAAAGCATTGAGAATTAATCACTTTCTTGGGTTCCCTAGGTAAATCAGGTTGATTGCCCTAAGGGAAAAATTCTATGTTTCTCCACTTGATCCCTTTATGTAGTCTTTACTCGCTGTAACTTATTTACTTTACTTTTGTTTGTATTAGACTAAAAATTGTATCTTTTTGTGTGATTTAATATGATTCATAATAATATTCTACATGAGTGTGTGATAGTGTGATTAAAGTTTTTATTCCCATATTGAATATGATGGAAACCCAGGCAAGAATATAAGATAAGAATTGAGGAAATAAGCCACTCAAACTATTTACTCTCAAACTGAGTAGAAACTAGTTGAGCTGAACAAACTAAGACAACATAGAACTAAATCAAAGTTAGATAAGACTCATCACCAAGTTAGAGTCAAGGCCATTGGTTACAAACTGGATAAGAATCACCACCAATGAGCACACCAAGACTCACTAAAATACCACTCAATTTGGCCATGGAATGGGTTAAGTTAGAGAGAGTTTAAGAGTGTTACGACGATAAAATTAGGCATTTAAACTAAGCCTCACTCCCTATCTCAATGGCTAAACTAGAGCACATAATATGTTAAAAACAGCAAACAAAAGTTCAAATAAATTACCCTTTAAACAACAGGTGTATGCTTAATCTTTAGCACCGATGTAGCTTACTAATCTCTATTACTGAGGTGTCAAGCTCAGTAAGGATCTAAACAATGCCAGAGATGATCATTTGTAGTAGGTTGTAGCCTCCAATCTTAAGAACTCCCAAGACAAAGCAAGTAGGCAGCAACCCGAAATCTAGTGGATTAAATGAATTTCTAGTGATCTTGAGTTGGATAAGAGCTGATGCTAATTGACCAAATTTTGCGACTTTAGGGCCTCTTGGGACAATCTTGGTGACACCTTGTCACCTGCTTAAACAAGCCAAAAGATTGCTCCAAAGTGGAGTCAAAGTTGGCCCACAAAAACACTGCCAAATTGGACTGAAACTAGGCATATGTGCTGCTGGGCTTACTGAAACTGGGTATAGGTGCTGGCTGGGGTGAGCTACCTTGTTGGCACCAAAAAGTGAGGCAAAGTTTATCATATACTAGCTAGAGTGTGAGATAGAAAATAAGCGAAGGTACACACCTTATAAGTTAGATCCTCAATGAAGTAAGTAGTAGATCACAAGCTTTACAAACAGGCCTGTGTGTATAGCTAGACATGGAGCTTGAGTGGTAATCTACTGGACCATTAGAGGTTCTGGACTGTAGTGATTGGTTGAGCTGGGTTGGTTTTGGGGTGATCTCCATCATCCTCCCTTTCTTGAAGAGAATTTGACATCACATTCTCAAGGGGTTCATCTTCCAACTAAGGGTTGAGATCTGCCACATTAAAAGTGGCTAAAACCCTTTAATCTCCAGAAAGCTCAACCTTGTATGCATTATCATTGATCCCTTCTAAAACCTAGAATAACCCATATGCCCTTGGGCTCAACTTGGACTTCCTTCTCAGGGAAAACCTCTTCTTCCCCAGGTGGACCCAAATGAGGTCCCCTTATTGAAACATAACATATCTTTTATGCTCATTGGCATTGCTTTGATAACTAGCATTGCTTATTTCTATCTTATTTCTTACCTTGTCATGTAGTTCTTAGATCTCCTTGACACTTGTCTCAACATCCACATTGGGTTTCCCTTCAATGACTCTTGGGACCAGATCCTTTGGGGTTAAAGGACCAACACCATACACTGCCTTAAAAGGTGATAAGCCAGTGATCTTATGTAGTACCCTATTTTATGAAAACTCCACATGGGGTAGTAGGAGATCCTAGGCATGTGCTTGAGTCCAATTCAACACTCTTAGGAGGGCACCTAGTGTCCTATTGGTGACCTCAGTTTGGCCATCTGTTTATGGATGATAAGTAGTCCTAAATTTGAGCTTTGTCCACAACGTCTTCCAAAAGGTGATGCAGAAATGACTTAAAACTTAGTATCCCTATATGAAATTATGGACCTAGGAACACCATGGAGCCTCATTACCTCCTTGAAATAGAGCTTAGCAACTTAAACATCATCATTAGTCTTAGAACAAGCTATAAAATGAGGCATCTTGGAGAATCTATCTACAACCATAAAGACTGAGTCTCTAACCATTTGTGTTCTTGGTAAATCTAGTACAAAATCCATGCTGATGTCATTCTAAAGGGCTAGGGGTATAGGAAGATATGTGCAGAGTCCTTGGGGCAAGGATTGACTCTTAGCTACATGGCATGCAGCACATCTCTTAAGGATATCTTAGACATCCCTTGACATGGTTGGCCAATTATAATGCTCCTTAAGCATGCTAATAATCTTGCTTTCACCATAATGACATGCTAAAGCTTCCCCATGAACCTCTCTAATCAATAGTTCTCTTATGCCACACTTAAAGATGCACAGCCTATTCGCTTTGAATAGGTACCCATTCTGGATAAGAGACTCTCCCCTAGGCATTTGCTTGCATTGCTCATATAGCTTTTAAAAGTCTTCATCTTGCTCATACATGCCGTTGAGGTGCTCAAATCCCAACATGCAAGTTTCTAGTTGAAACAGGAGTTGGTGCCTCCTGGATAAGGCATCGTCCCCTTGATTAAGCTTCTATGATTTGTGTTTAATGGTGAAGTGGAAGGACTGCAGGTACTCTACCCACTTAGCATGCCTAGCATTGAGCTTATGCTGACCCTAGATGTACTTCAAAGCCTCATGATCTGAGTGAAGTATGAACTCACTGGCTACAAGGCAATGACTCCAGTGCTCTAAACATCTGATGATTTTATAGAACTCCTTATCATAAGGTTAGTACTTCCTCTTGGCATCACACAACATTTCATTAAGAAGGCTAGTGATTTGCCTTATTTGGTCAAAACCCCTCCAATCCCTACTCCAAATGCATCACTCTCAACCTCAAATACCTTCTCAAAACATGGAAGGGCCAGGATAAAAGCTTAGGTTAGCAGACATCTGATCTCTTTAAAGGCCTTCTGAGCCTTAGAATTTCACTAAAATGAGGTCCCTTTGATGACTTTAGTCAGTGGGGACATGATGGTGCTAAAATTTTTGATGAACTTTTGGTAAAAAGAGGCTAGTCCATAAAAACTTCTCACATCATGGATGCTCTTAGGAGCTATCTGGCTCCTGATTGCCTCTACTTTTCTTTCTTCCACCTAGATGCCTTTAGATGTTACTATGTAACCTAAAAAAGTGAGGTCCTTTTGTAAAGAAAGAACACTTTTTAAAGTTTCCATACAAGTTCTCCTTCTTCAGTACTTGGATCACTTGTTGGAGATGCTTGGTAAACTCTTATTCTATCTTACCGTGAATTAGGATATCATCAAAACAGACAACCATAAATCTCCTAACAAAAGTTCTGAACACTTGGTTCATGAGCCTTATAAAGGTTCTAGGTGCATTTAAAAGACCACAGGGCATGACCAACCACTCATACAACCCCCCTTGTTCTTAAAGGTTGTCTTCCATTCACCACCCTCCTTGATCCTAATCTGGTAATATTTACTTCTCAGGCCCAAGTTTAGAGAAGACCTTAGACCCATAAAGCTCATCTAGCTTGTCTTATAGCCTTAGAATGGGGTGCCTGTACTTGATGGTTATCTTGTTGATAGCCCTACTATCCACACACATCCTCATACTTTCATCCTTCTTAGGCACAAGTAGGGCTAGCATAGCACATGGGCTTAGGCTCTCCCTCACCATTCCTTTAGCTATTAGTTCCTCTACCTATCTTTCCACCTCTTGAGTGTTCTTAGGGTTCATTCTGTAGGCTAGATTATTGGGAAGGACAGCTCTGGGGATAAAGTGATAAACCTTAATTTTTATTAAGTTTCCTAGTCCCTTTTTGGTTCATTTCCCCTATTATTCCTGTGATTTAGTGGGATGTGAACAAGTTTGACCTTTTTTAGGGTCTTTACCTTATTTTAACCCGTTTCTTCTTATTTTTAGGTGTTCCCAAGATATCCAAGGAAAGAGGTAGCTAATACCGAGGAAGTGGCAAAGTGGGAATGAAGTTGGTCACATCAAGACCCAAGAGGAGCAAAGGAATAAGGGAATGGAGTGAAGAACCAAGGCAAAAAGGGGACAACGGGTGGCCATCACCCCCACTACAGACTGTTGTCAGCTTGCAGCTGTCCACCCTAATTTTAGGGGGTGATAATGGCTGGCCGTCATGGAGGCATCATGCCATTGCCAGACCCAAAGTTTTCTGGGCGAGCGACAGGAAGGTTGTTGTAAGGCCCATCCCCAGTACAGTTTCTAGTTTTTCTTGCCTATAAATACTAGTTAGCCTAATTCTGGGATTNNNCCTAATTTTCCTTGTAAAAAGAACTATAAAAACATTATAGGGTTAGTTTTGCATTAATGAAGGATTAGGGTTGGTTTGATTTTGATTGAAGTTTGTGAAGATTTACATTCATCATTACCTTAATCTAAGTTTGTTTCTCTCTATCTCTCTTTTTCTCTTCATTTGGTTATTGTTTTGGCTTGTATGATTATGCTTATTTGTGACTGTTTGATTGGAAAAATGATGATTTGTGAGTAGTCTCCCTAACTTGAGTTTAGGATTAGGAGCTAGTTTAGCTTAATAAGTTATGTGTGGCCTCCTCCTAATTTAATTCGTAGTTTCGTATGGGTCTTTCCCTCCACCCACCAAGTGTTCGATGAAATACAGGAAAGGACATTCCATCTAATACTTGTGGTGAATAACTACACTGAAATGTGAGTTATCACCTTATGTGGATAGAAGGAAGCAGAATAAGCCTTGGGTATGAAAATAACCCAAGACCTTGTTAGGTGCAATTTGGCTATCCTAAACCTTAATCTTATAAGCCCCCATGAAATTAGGTGGGTTCTTAGATTAAGGTTGCACTTACCCTCTAAAAGTAGCCTTGGGCATTATTAATTGAGCCAATCACCCCCTTTAAGCCGCTTCGGAAGCTAACCCAAGTATAGAATTCACACCCAATAGAAATAAAGAGGCTATCTAGTGACTAATTCCTTGACTCAAGTCCTTTTCCCCTATTGCATTTAAAAGCATTAATTTTGATAGCCTATTCTATGTATTTTGTCAATCATAACTTGTATCCCTCTAGATCCAACCTCTTCATTAGTTAGGCAGTCTAAAATCTTGTTCTCTATGGACAATACCCCAAGTACTTAGTCATAAACCGTGCACTTGCAGTTATAAATTTAAAACTTAAATTCTTTCTATCATCAAGTCAATGTGGTACTGGATATAGACCGGGCAAATGGGTTATTCAGTTTGGGTAAGGGTCGGGTCAAGTTTGGGTCGAGTCATGTTCGGGTTAAGTGACATTTCGGGTTGCTTCGGTTTAGGTCAGGTATGGTTCCATTCGGGTCGATTTCGGATCAATCAATTTTTAGTCAAATACGCTCGTCGTGCCAAAACAAGCAACTTTGTAGAAAATTTCACATCGGGTTTGGTGAGGTTTGAGTCAATTTGGGTTTCAGATCCACTTTAGGGTGAGTATATTTCGGATGTCGGGTCGGGTATAGGTCTAGGTCTTTCAGTTCGGGTTTCGGGTCTCGGGTCAGTTTCGCCATGTCTAATTGGATAGTCCTTTTTAGGGGTAGGCTAGGAGGAATCTCCTAAGGGAAGACATGCTTATACTGGTCAATGATAACTTCAGCTTATGATGGTATGGGTTGCGCCTCTTCTTGGCTTGGACAGGTTTACAGAATCCATTCTTTGATAGGCCTAAACTCAAGCTTTGAAGCCTTTAGGGCAGGCTCAGCTAGAGTGAGGAGCATTTTAGTTTGGTTAGGGGTTTAGAGGACTTGTGTTTGGATAGTAGGTGTGGGGCTAGTCGGGAAACGGTTAGTTTCTTGCCATCCTTGGCGAATAATAAGTGTTCAAGTACCCATCACGGGTGACTTTCTTGTCAAACAACTAGGGTTTTCCCCAAAGGATATGACATACATCCATAGGGATTGTGTCACACTTAACCTCATCATAATAGCTCTTACTAATAGAGAAAGCAACTAAACACCTTGAGTTAATTTGTAAACCCTTACCTTAGTTGAGCCACTGAAGTTTGTAAGCCAAGCTTCTCAATCATACTATTAGATGCCACATTTGAGCAACTCCCACTTTTTATAGTTAGTGAACAGACTTTGCCTTGGATGGTGCACTTATTGTGAAAGATATTCTTCCTTCGTTCATCATTGGCACTCTTCTGGACATTGAGGGCTCTTCTAATCACCAACAAATCTACTGCATCTGGTTCAATAACCACTTCCTCCTCTTAATCTTCCATCAAGTAAACCTCCCTCTCTTCCCCTGTCTCCCCTTCTTAGACAACTTGGTATTCTGCCAAAGTTATCACTCTTTTATTAGGGCATTCAGAAGCAATATGCCCCAATCCTTGACATTGGTAGCACCTTTCATTAGCAATATAGCCTAGTGGGGGTTTATTTTGTGGAGTTGGGGTCTTAGGTGACACTTGGGAAGAGGCTCCAGTGGGTTTGGGAGTCAATAGAACACTCCCCTTGTTGAAAGGTGGTTTCTGGAAAAGGGTTTAGGTAGGTCCTTCATTATTGACTTGGTTTTATTTTGTTGCTCAGCTCTATGGGCCAACACACAAACTACCTCAAAGATAGTGAGCTGCTAAAGGTCAACAATGTGACAGTACTTAGGATCTAAACCACTAAGGTCCCTCACTATGGTTTAGTTTTCTGGTTCTTGTAAATCACATTTGATCAAGAGTTTTTCGAACTCTCTTGTGTACTCTTCAATTGACATAGTGCCTTGAGTCAAGCCATACAATTGGGCATAGTTACTAAGGATGGGCAGGAGGTATGAACCTGACCTTAAGCTTGGACTTCATTTTTCCCTAGGTTCTGATCTTGCTCTTCCTCTTCTTAGCTCTCTTAGTGCATAAGTTGGTCCAACACAAAGGAGCACACTTCCTCTTAACCTTCTTATCCTCAGGTATGTCTTTGTAATCAAAGACTCTCTCAACTGCATGTAACCAGTCAAGGAACTCTTTAGGGTAAACCCTTTCTTCAAACCTAGGAACTTCTACTTTGATGTTATGCTGGACTGTTGATGATGGTGTCTTTTGATTCTTCTAGCCCTTAGTTCCAAATCATCTTCATTAGAGCTGCCAAAAGACTCTCTTCTTGGTCTTGAGGGATTTTCTTAGTTGCTTCTTTAGGTACTCATTCTACTTTTCCAGATGCTCATAGTTCTTCATTATGGTCTCAGACTTTTCATCTAGAGTCATATTGCTAATCATCTTACTGAGATTGCCAAACTGGTACTTTATAGTTTATGTATTTGGCTAAAGGTTGTGTTTGTGGATAAGGTTAAGGCCTAGGAGAGTATCCTAAGCTCTGATACCAAATATGATGGAAATCCAGGCAAAAATACAAGACAAGGATGAAGGAAATAAGGAACTCAAATTGTTTATTCTTAAACTGAGCAGAAACTGGCTGAACTGAACAAATTAAGACAACATAGAACAGAAACGAAGTTAGATGAGACTCACCACCAACTTGGACTCAGGGTCCTTGGCTACAAATTGGATAAGACTCACCACCAATGGGCACACCAAGACTCACTAGAACACCACCCAATTTGGCCAAATAATAGGATGAGCTAGAGAGAGTTTGAGAGTAAGGAGCCTTGCTCAATTTCATTAATTCAATAACTGAGTACTACACAATGAAAATTAGTTTTTAAACTAAACCTCAATCCCTCAATCAATGGCTAAACTACAGTACATCAGATTTTGAAACAACAAATAGAAGTTCGAATAAATCAGCCCTTAAGCAGCAGGTGTATGCTTGATCTTTGACACCTATTTAGCTTGCTAATCTCTATCACTGAGGTGTCAAGCTTAGGAAGGATCTAAATCATGCTAGTGATGGTTATTTGCAGCATAATGCAGCTTCTAATCTTGTGAACTCCTCGGACATAGCAAGTGGGCAAAAGCCTAAAATCCAGTGGATCAAAGGGATTTGCGGTGATCTTGATCTAGCTAAGAGCTGATGCTAACTGATATGATGCTGTAACTTTAGAGCCTCTTGGGATAATATTTTTAACACCTTGTCGCCTCCTTAAACAAGCCAAAAAAGTATTGCAAAGTGGAGTCAAAGTTGACTCCCCAAAACACTGCCAAATTGGACTGCCATTGGATGTAGGTACGACTGGGCTGATTGAACTGGGTTGATTGAGCTGCCTTGTTGGCCCCAAAAAGTAGGGGAACTTTTATCATCTACTAGCTATAGTGTGAGCTAGAAAATTATGTAAGTTACACCCCTATAAGTCAAATCCTCAATGAAGTAAGTAGCAGATCATAAGGTTTGCAAAGAGGCCTCTGTGTGTAGTTAGACATGAAGCTTAAGTGGTAATCTCCTGGACCAATGATTGGAGGTTCTGGATAGAAGTGATTAGTTGAGTTTGGTTGGTTGTACGGTGATCTCCATTAAAAAATAGTAGAGGATGTTAGTGATGATGGGTGGGGATGTGATGTACCCCATTACATCACCGTACCATCACCCCTGAATCTAGATCCTTGGTTCAAGACTAAGGAGTCATGCTGGTCCCTATATTAGGGATT
>NCQV01094858.1:0-17241 GCA_002740545.1 Lophocereus schottii | reverse complement strand
CCCCCCCCCCAAAAAAGAAAAAGTAAACTTGTGCCCAACAAGGTAAATAGTACAGTGAATTGATATCATTGAGGTCTACGTCACTGTCAGATTACTTGATGTGCAGACTGAAATATGGTTATTTACACACAAGATTTCCTAAGAGATGAACTCTGATACATTTGCTCCTGCAGTGTACTCCAATAAATTGTGATAGATATCATCGCGGCTCTCATAAATCCATGTTCCAAGAAGAAATCATAAAGAGGCCACATTTTTATGCAGCAATTACAAACAAGCAATCAATATGCCAAGCCAATCTTTCTCAAAGGCATGATAAGGGAGCTACTTGTTTATTTTGGGCATGGACCTCCTTGCTCAGAGGTTGCACCTTGAAACATCTGAAAATAACTCAAGAATTGGGATTAAAACATGTCCTAGAGCGGAGAAAATCCCTTGTCTCCCTTTTGTCGATGATAGTCTACTTTTTTGCAAATCTAATCTTGAAACCTGTAGCAAGCTTCATTCTCCACTTTCTCAGTTTAGCCAATCTAGACGCCTTATTAATTTTCAAAAATCAGTACTTGTCTTTTCTAAAAATGCTGCTTCAGCAACCAAAGCATTTGAGCCAGTAGTGTTCAATATACCTCATCGAGAATCTTTAGGCAAGTATCTTGGTTGCCCCGTTTTCCAAGGGAAGGCATCACCCACTTCGTTTTCAGATCTACTTCATAAAGCAGACAGTAAATTCCAAATTTGGAAAGCTGGTTCCATCTCCAACGCAAGTGCAGTAGTTCTACTTCAATCTAATCTTGAGTCTCTTCCTAGTCACACTATGCAATGTTTTAAATTGCCTAATACAACGTCCAATAATCTCAATAGAATTAATCAAGATTTCTTTTGGAAATAATCAAACACAGAAAAAAGTATCCCTATGGTGGCCTAGGATAAAGTCAGTTGCCCAAAAAGGATGGTTGGACTTCGCAAAACAGAGGTGTCAATAAAGCATTCTTGTGTAAGCTTTCTTAGAAATACCTTCCTGAACCGAATAATTTTTGAGTTAAAAGTTATTGCATATCAATATCCCTTGGCTTTGGACTTCTTAACTTGTACTTAAAAATCGAATGATTCTTGGGTTTAGAAGTGTTTACTTCAAAATAGAGAACTATTTCGTAAGGGAATTCGTTGAAAGTTGGGGATGAGCATTCCATCAGGTTCTGGTATGATAATTGGTGTAGACAGGAGAACATTCTCGAGATGCTCGACATGCTTCACTTGGAAGAACATGATGTTCCAACCATTGATGTAGTAGCAAGTTGACGGGGATGAAGCCACCAAGGATCAAGTCAACATCCTCGCAGTCTAGGAAAGTCAAGGAAAAGCTCCAAATGCACAAGGAATAGCTCAAGTCATCAAAGACATTTTGGGCGCCCAAACCCTCCAAGGAGGCTTGCACAAACCCAGTTTTGTAAGCTTGATTATTCAAGCTTAAAAGGAGTTTAGGGAGCAGCAATTCAATTTTTGAGAACCTCTTTATGCTAGCTTTAAGTGCATAAAAAGAGTTCTAGGCTAAATCTTGAAGAAATAAGTCAAATGGGAGCAAATTCAAAAGGTGGCACAAACTGATCCAGTTTGGACCACTTGTACATTTTGGCGTGTATCTTCCAAACAATAGCTCCAAATTTCGTCTAACTTGAGTTGCCTAAAAGAAGAGATCCGAAGCTTTCCATTGTTCACCCAATTTGCGCAAGTATATTAGAAGATATGGCTGTTTGAATTGGAGGGTTTTGCACTGAAAAGGTGCTAGCAGTCTGCACTCTTCAGCTTTTGTGCTTTTCTACTTTTTTGTCTCTCCCCTTCCACTGGGGGCTTTATTTGCATCTCTACGCTGTACGTAACGGTCCTATGGCCTTTCCCATCTATTTATATGCTTCCTTAGTGTTGTAACATGCAGATTTGACATTGCAATGAAGTTGAGGTTTGACTCCTTCACTCTTAAACGCTCTTGCAGACTGAAAAGGTGCTAGCAAACTGCACTCTTCAGCTTTTGTGCTTTTCTACTTTTTGTCGCTCCCCTTCCATTGGGGGCTTTATTTGCATCTCTACGCTGTATGTAACGGTCCTATGGCCTTTCCCATCTATTTATATGCTTCCTTAGCGTTGTAACATGCAGATTTGACATTGAAATGAAAGTTGAGGTTTAACTCCTTCACTCTTAAACTCTCTCTTGCTTATCTTTGATTTGGCTAATCAAATTGGTAATCAAGTGAGTCTTAATCTTGCTTAGGGTGATGTGTCTTATCCCTAAGTGTGATTAGAAGCCCTAGTTTGCTAAAGATGGTGTGTCTTATCCTTGTGCAAGCTAGTTTATCCTCTCTTTTCTTGCTTACACCATAGCTCCTTTTGAGCTAGTTTTGCTTTCTTTGCTTTGTTTTTTCTTCTCTTTGAGTTTTCTCTTAAACTTTCTCGCTTGAATTGCTCTTCCTCTATTCAAGGTAGACCCTATCTGGTATCAGAGCTATTAGCTACTCTCCTGGTCTGTAGCTTCCACCCCAAACACAACCCATCAGTCCAAACACAAAACCAACCCACAAAGAACCCGGTTTAGATCTACTCTAAAAATAAGTGGAAGTATAAGTTTGGAAGAGGGATTTAAGGCTCTCATGACGAATTTTGAAGAAGGAGCCTATCTCAAGCACTTCATCTTCCATTCCATCCGATTCTAACCAAGATGATAAAGAGGAGGAAAGCAACCCCTTTGCTTCCTCAAGTGAGGAAGAACATGGAAGGCCAAGGAGAAACCATAGGGTTCCCAACCATTTCCAAGACTTCAAGGTTGAGATCCTGATATTTAACGGTCGTTTGGACCCGAATGAGTTCCTTGAGTGGCTCCAAACCGTTGAAAGAGTCTTTGCGTACAAAGAAGTACCCGAAGACAAGAAGGTGAAGCATGTGGCTCTCAAGGTAAGGAAGTATGCTTCCTTGTAGGGGGAAAACTTGATCAAAAAGAGAGCAAAGGGAGGCAAGCCAAAGATTGTTGGGAGAAGATGAGATCAAAACTCAACAACCGTTTCCTCCCTCCTTATCTCCAAGACAACTACTCAAAACTCCACAATCTACAACAAGGAAGCTTGAGTGTTGAGGAGTATACAAGAGAGTTGGAAAAACTCTTGATCAAGTGTGATATGCAAGAAAGTGAGGACCAAACCATTGTGAGATACTTGGGTGGACTTGACCAAAGGTACACTAATGTGGTTGAACTTCAACAATATTCCACTTTTGATGATGTTTGTGTTCTTCCTCACCGATTTAAGAAACAAAAGAAGGCTAAACCCTTCAAAAGAGACCCACTTAAGCTTCCCCTTACCAAAAGCTCACCCTTCAACATGAAGAGTTTCCACCCCCCTAAAACCACGGCTTCCACTTCTAACCCACCACCAAAGAACCTTCCTCCACAAAACAGGCCTCCTTTTGGATCTAACTCAAAGAGGAGGTGCTACAAATGCCAAGGGCCACATAGCCTCGGAGTGCCCAAACCGTAGGGTAATCACCTTGGCAGAGAATGAAGCAACTCAAGTGGAGGACGAAAAGTAAGGCAAGGATTTGTGCTACACGAAGGGCATAAAAGAAGTTGTGGAAGAGGCGAATGAAGGAGATTGCTAATCTTAAGGAGGACATTGAGTGGTCTCAAAGGCAACCAAGATGAACAAAGGGAGAACATCTTCCATTCAAGGTGCACGATCAAGGGAAAGGTTTGCTCACTTATCATTGAGAGTGGGAGTTGTACCAACGTGGAATCTTCAAGCATGGTGGACAAACTCAACCTCCAAGCCACGGCTAACCCTCACCATCACCCTCACCCTTACAACATTCCATGGTTAAACCAAGGTAAAGGATTTCAAGTTAATTCTAGATATCTTATTTCCTTAAGTATTGGCAAGAGTTATCATTATGAGCTTTGATGTGACATTATTCCCATGGATGCTTGCCATATATTACCAGGAAGACCTTAGTTGTTTGATAGGAGGGTTATGCATGATGGGTACTTGAACAGAGAACACTTAATCCTTCACTAAGGATGGAAAAAAGATTACCCTAGTCCCACTTTCTCCCTCTCAACTCACAAAAGCCAAGCCCCCCCAAAAAAACCTTGACCAAACCGAAATGCTTCTTATCCTAGGAGAACCTTTTCTTAAGGCCTCACAACATGAGTTTAAAGCCTTTAGATATTGGTTGCTCTTATCCCATGAAGCAACTGAATCTCCCCTCTGTCAACCTCACCCCCTAGCCACCCCTTTACTTCAGCAATACTCTCACGTCTACCCGGATGAAAAACCCCACAGCCTCTCTCCAAGAAGGACTATCCAACATCACATTGATCTCATTCCCCGTGCCATACTCCCTAACAAACCGGCCTATAGGATGAACCCCACAAAAACTATGGAAATTCAAAGGCAAGTAGATGAGTTGATAGCCAAGGGTTTTGTGAGGGAAAGTCTCAGTCCACGTGTCGTGTCCTCCCTCTTAGTCCCCAAGAAAGATGGCTCAATGAGAATATAAGTGGATAGTGTTGTAATAAACAAGATTACCATCAAGTATAGGTATCCAATACCTAGATGGGAAGACATGTTGGATGAGCTTTACGGATCAAGAGTGTTTCTAAGGTTTATTTAAGGAGTAACTACCACCAAATTCGGACTAGGAAAGGGGATGAGTGGAAAACTACATTTAAGACCAAGGGTGGTTGTATGAGTGGTTAGTCATGCCCTTTGGCCTTTCAAATGCCTGTAGTACCTTTATGAGGCTAATCAACCAAGTATTTAGGCCATTCATTGGTCACTTTGTTGTGGCTTACTTTGATGATATCTTGGTTTATAGTCAAAATGAAGAAGAGCATATTTTACATCACACTCAAAGTCATGAATATCCTTGAGAAGGAAAAGCTCTATAGTAACTTGAAGAAGTACTCCCTTTTTACTCGAGAACTCGCATTCTTAGGCTACATTGTCACGGCTCAAGGGATCTGATGAAAAACAAAGTTGAGGCCATTCAGTCTTGGCCTACTCTATCTAGTATTCATGATATGAGAAGTTTCCATGGACTAGCCTCCTTCTATAGACGGTTCATTAGAGACTTTAACACAATCATGTCCCCTATGACCGAAGTTCTCAAAGGCACGTCGCTCAAGTGGAATTCAAAGGCACAACAAGCCTTTGAGGAAATCAAGAAGAAGCTCTCTCAAGCCCTGGTGTTACCCTTGTCATGCTTTGAAAAGATCTTTAAAGTAGAGCGTGATGCATCGGAGTTGGTATCGGTGGAGTTCTCACTCAAAAAGGCCGCCCCATTCCCTACTTTATTGAGAAACTATGTGATTCCAAGAGAAAGTATTCCACCTATGACAAGAAATTCTATGCCATCATTCGATTTCTTGAGCATTTGAGTCATTATTTGGTGGTAAATGAGTGCATTCTGCACTCCGACCATGAGGCACTCAAGTATATTGAAGGTCAACACAAGCTCAATATTTTCCATGCCAAATGGGTTGAGTACTTACAAACTTTTCACTTCACCATCAAGCACAAATCTGAGAAGCTCAACGAAGGTGCCAATGTTCTCCCAAGGAGGTATCTCCTATTATTCCAACTTGATGCTTGTCTACTTGGATTTGAGCATTTGAAATCACTTTATGATGATGACAAGGTCTTTGGGGAATTGTTCAAGGAATGTCAAAGGCACCCCAAGGGGGATTTCTAGTCCAAGAGGGCTACTTGTCCAAGGGCACACAGCTTTGTGTCCCAAATTGTGGTACAAGGAGGCTTTTGATCTGTGAGGTCCATAGAGGATCTCTAGCAGGCCATTTTAGTGAAAAGAAGACATTTATCATACTTAAAGAACATTCCTTTTGGCCTTACACAGATAAGGATGTACAAGATGTAATCAAAAGATGTGCAATATGTCAAATGGCCAAGAGTCACACTCTCCCTCAAGGCCTCTACACCCGCTTGCCTATTCCAAGCTTTCAATGGACGTACGTAAGCATGGACTTCATCCTAGGTTTGCCACGGACCAAAAGGAACAAGGACTCCATCCTTGTGGTTGTTGGCCGTTTTTCAAATATCATACTTCATCCCATACAACAAGACCAATGATGCCACCCATGTAGCCCATTTGTACTTCAAAGAAGTGGTCAAGCTCCACGGCATTCCAAGGTCCATAGTGTCATATTGTGACACTAAGTTCTTCCGCCATTTTTGAGTGACTTCGTGGAAGAAGCTAAGTACTAAGCTTAAGTATAGTACCACTTGTCACCCACAAACGGATGGACAAACCAAGATCACAAATAGAACATTGGGAGTGCTCTTAAGGACTTTGATTAAGTCCAATCTCAAGTCATAGGATCAACTCCTAGCTCATGCCGAGTTTGCATACAACAAGGATCATAGCAAGACCACGAGGTTGTCTCCTTTCAACGTGATTTATGGAGTTGAGCCACTCTCCCCTCTTGATGTTACTCCATGACCAATGGACTTAAAACTATATTTAGAAGCATCTACGAGAGTCCAATAGATCTAAGAGCTTCATAAGAAGATTCAAGGCAACATTGAACAATCTAATGCCTCTTATCAAGCCCAAGCAAACAAGCATAGAAAGCAAGTCATCTTCAACCCCGGTAATCTAGTTTGGGCGCACTTCAGAAAAGAATGTTTCCCCTCCAAACGCAAGTCTAAGCTTACTCCTAGGGCCAATGGTCCCTCTGAGGTATTGGACAGGATCAACAACAATGCATACTAGCTCAGTTTGCCCAGAGATTATGGGGTATCTCTGCCACCTTTAATGTTGTTGATCTATCACCTTACTTGAATGATGACATTTTGGAGAATTTGAGGGCAAATTCTTTTCAATAAGGGGAGGATGATGAAGATGAAGCCACAAAGGATCAAGTCAACATCCTCATAGTCCAAGAAAGTCAAGGAAAAGCTCCAAATGCATAAGGAATCGCTCAAGTCATCAAAAACATTTTTGGAGCCCAAACCCTCAGAGGCAGCTTGCATAAACCCAGTTTTGTAAGCTTGATTATTCAATCTTAAAAGCAGCTTAGGGAGCTGCAATTCCACTTTTTGAGAACCTTTTTATGCTAGCTTTAAGGCATAAACAGAGTTCTAGGTTAAGTCTTGAAAGTCAAATGGGAGCAAATTCAAAAAGTGGCACAAACTGATTCAGTTTGGACCACTTGTACATTTTGGCTTGTATCTTCCAAACGATAGCTCCAAATTTCGTCCAACATGAGTTACCTAAAAGAAGAGATCCCACGCTTCCCATTATTTCACCCAATTTGCACAAGAATATCAGAAGATATGGCTATTTGAATTGCAGAGTTGTGCACTGGAAAGTTGCTGGCAAACTGCACTTTCCAGCTTTTCTACTTTTCTACTTTTTTGTCTCTCCCCTCTCATTGGATGCTTTATTTGCATCTCTAGGCTGTATGCAACAGCCCTATGGCCTGTATGTAACAGCCCTATGGCCTTTCCCATCTATTTATATGCTTCCTTAGAGTTGTAAAAGGCAGATTTGACATCGAAATGAAAGTTGAGTTTTAAGTCCTTCACTCTTAAACACTCTCTCGCTTATCTTTGATTTGGCTAATCAACGTGGTGATCAAGTGAGTCTCAATCTTGCTTAGGACGATGTCTTATCCCTAAGTGTGATTAGGAGCCCTAATTTGCTAAAGGTGATGCTGTGTCTTATCCTTGTGCAAGCTATTTTATCCTCTCTTTTCTTAATTACACTGGAGCTCCTTCTGAGCTAGTTTCGATTTCTTTGCCTTTCTTTCTTCTCTTTGAGTTTTCTCTTGAACTTTCTTGCTTGAATCTCTCTTCCTCCATTCAAGGTACACCATAGTTTATTTCATCATTACTAGTAAGGCATGGAATTTTCCTTTGTTCATTTATTTTTTGCCAAAGGATATCTGCAAATTAATGAAGAGTATTCATATTCCCTCTCATGATATTGAAGGCTCCTTTTGTTGTCATAGGAAGTGGTTCTTTTATCACTAAATCTACAACATAAAAAGCACATTATATTCCCTTAGATATTCAAAATCCTTGGAAATTTGCTTGGGTTTGGAAATTTGATATCATACCTAAGCTTAAAATTTTTCTTGGGCAGATTTCTCACAATACTTTACCTACCAATGCTAACTTGCTTAGGAGGGGGTTGAACTTAGACCCAATTTGTCCTCTCTATCACTCTAAATTAGAATCTACTAACCATCTATTTACCCATTGTTTCATAACTTAGGGTACCTGGAACTTGGCATATCAGCATAAGTGGATCAAATTGAATATTTCTCAATATGGAATTATGTCAATTTTAGATCTTTTAAAATTTGCTAGAACC
Organism: Lophocereus schottii; assembly: GCA_002740545.1. Classification (NCBI taxonomy): domain Eukaryota; kingdom Viridiplantae; phylum Streptophyta; class Magnoliopsida; order Caryophyllales; family Cactaceae; genus Lophocereus; species Lophocereus schottii. The sequence continues at coordinate 8,865 of NCQV01094858.1, read as the reverse complement.
CAAACAAACCTTAACCAAGTTATCCACATTATTTCTCTTCTATGGAGCATTTGAAAGAGTCGTAATGTTGTGGTGGTCAAAAATGTAATTTATAATTCTATAGGATAAATTTTTTCAGCTCAAAAAAAAAGGGGGGCTGAATGTAAGGCTAGGAAAAGATTCGATTTGGATGCCTCATTTTCATTTCACCAACATTCTCATCCGAGTCTCAAGGCCTCATTTTTTATCAGTTGAGACAAACCACCAAGTGGATTCATCAAAATCAAATTTGATGGATCCAAATCTTCTACAGCAACAAGAGGTTTTGTTATCAAAGGTTGGGATGGAAGATTTCTTCAAGCCGAGACTACTAATCTTGGTGCAACTTCAATTTTAGCTGTAGAGGCATCAACTATGGGTAATGGTATACATGCAACAATCCAACAAGGATATCATTCACTTGTTGTTGAAGGTGATAATCTAGTGCTTATCAAAGCCTTAAGAGAAGAAGTTCAGATTCCCTAGGAGATTTAAATTCTAGTTGAAGATACAAAATCTACCTCGGTTCTTGCATCCAAGTGCCTGTCTAACATATTTTTAGAGAAGGAAATCGACCAGCAAATTGGTTGGTCAAGTTTGATCTTTCAATTTCTTCTTATGTTTTGTCGTTCTCTGTCCCTTGTTCCTCTTTACTTTCTATCCTCATTGAGGACAACATAGATAAAACCCTTGAAAGAAGAGGTGTCTAATAGTTGTATTACTAACCATTTTAAAAAAATGATGAGGGAGCTGATATGCTCCATGAAAGCAGCCTGGGTTAATACAAATGCAGCTATCAAATGCAATTCAGAGTAGGCCAATTTTCATTTCACAATCCAGCAATGAATCACACAAGCAGCTAGCACAAATCATAAATACGAACTAAGAAACAAAAAGGTTGAAGATGAAGGGAGACAAAACAAAACACCTTCAACTTTAGGGAGCACAAGGTACAACACAAATATCGCACATCAAAGAGCATGTTGCAATATTCCAGAGTCAATAAAAAAATCTAGAGCTGATTCACCATGGAAGCATGTTTATACTTACTAAAGAAAAAGGAATAATGAAGCCTCATACCAACATAGATATAAAATGAGACAAACCAATGCAAAAATCATGGATGACTAAGGAAATTACATTACCTTCCCCTTGTAAAGTTTAGCTGCTTCTCCAAATATTGGGACAACCTTCTTTGAATCATTGGTGGTGGTAAACAGCAACAGCTAGTGAATGTTTTTGAAATATGTCAGTAACAGTGAGATAATATATTTCAAAAGTCCACATTTCATCATGCTAAGCCAATTATCAAAATTTAACCCACCAATTAACCTCCTCAAAAAAAATATAAAAGGAAAAAATTATAATGCTACCTGCTTCTTGATTTGGCTTTCAAATATCGAAGAGGCACTTTCTCTGGTGAAGGTTGTAACCAACGGAAGTTTGTTGGCAAAGACAAACTCAGCAATTTCAAATTTACCAAATTGACCATCTGCTTAAGTAAGCAACAAATTTATAAGGGCTAAGCACATAGATTGTTTTGGGTAAAGCATGAAAACGAGTAGTTAACTCACCAAAATAGCTAATTTTCTCAGCATCATCCTTTAGCAACACCAAAACAGGGCGTCGAACCTGAGGGTCAATGTGGAAAAGCTTAGCTACATTTGGCTCCACTGTTTGATAGAAGTTTACATCATCTTCATCTCTTGAAGCAGCAGCAAGCTGTTCGCTTTCAGTACCCTGCAGAAAACAAGTTGTTGAATTGAAACAAGGAAATGATAAAAGAGGCGAATAGAGAACATAAACAACTGCGGAAAGAAATCCAATAAGCAGTTAAGTACTAATGGAGATTTAAGGGTATGGGGGAAAGTGCCAAACATATATTGCTGACAGATATCCAATTTGGAGACTGACATTCCTTAAAAAGAATTTAGCACAGCAACGAGCTTCACATCATCAGACAGAGTTTGGCCACTAACATGAGATATAGGGAGATGACAGCAGAAAGCACCACTATTTCTTTTCATTAGAGACTAAAAAGTATAGCTTTCTCATCATGACAAGTTGACAACAAGGTAGACATTGCATAATGAATTTTGCACATAGGATATTTTTCCTACGCAACTAGAAGATGAGACCCTTTGATTTAACACCCACTTTAACAATGGACGAGTGATAGCCTTGACACAGAGTCGTCACAAGAAAACCCATGCAGACAAGTGATACACCAACCATTGCACTAATCCATTTGGCCTCAGTATATCCCACATAAGTTGTAAAAGCAGCATCCATTTTACAATCACAAAGCAGATTGTTTATAGGATTGTCCTGCTGACTACAATGGGACCTTTAGGTTAGCTTAAGACCCCTCACTAAGCCTATGTAAACTCTGTGGTACACAGAGCAGCACACCTATATTCTAGGCCAAATTCTCAATTAGGCATTTGTAAATAATAACCAAACGGCTCTTGTCCAAGTGATCAGCGCTTATGTTACACACATGATTCAACCAATACACTGGGTGGCAACGCCAATAAAATTCAGCCAATAAAAAGCATTTCTAACCGGCTACTACCAACAACAAAAGATCATGCAACCAAAGGCAATTAAATATTGAAATACAGAGCAAGATACCGAAAGGACACAAGACTACACCAGTGCTAGGAAATTAAAACACAGGTAAAAAATAAAAGACAAAAAATAAAATTTAAGGGAATTATGTATAAGCATCTGAGGTTAACAAAAACTAAATAAATTACCGTCAAAGAATCAAGAAATGCCAAAACAACTTTTCTTTCTGAAGTTAGTATCTTTTCTGCTTCCCCTGTTGTTGTGATGTTGTATACACCAGGCCCAGTCTTCTTCTTAATCCATGTAACTATACCATCCCTACACCATCAGCAACATTCGTCAAATGATAATATGCAGCATTCAAAACAACGATTAGATAATTTCCCAAAACAAAGCAATACCAAACACATCCAACACGTGGAACAGATTTCAACAAAACAGGAAATAAAATAACACATCACAGAAAAATCCAACCCAACCAGGGATGATTTCAGAAGAACCCGATCCCTTGATTCACCTTTATCCATATTTCATTCATGAGAAAGTCAAAAGCCAAAATTTAATTCGAAAGCCAAAATTTAATTCCATAAGCGGTTGCTTGTGAAGGATTTTAGTGGAATTAATAAGACTACATACTCTCCTTATGCTTCCTTGGGAGTTTCTCATTAACAGCAAGCACAAGTACTGGGAGTAACTCTTACTCCTCCTAACCCTCTTTAACCTCATTTTTCTTACACTTCAATTTTCATTCACTACACAAACTGCAAGGGAAAGTAACTTATATTCACTACATAAAAGAACAATTGCAACCAAGGATTCAAAATGCAGTTTCGGTCATGATTTCGGTTTCGTTTGCGGAACGGCAAAATCACTCTAATACGGCAATTGCGTTCCATATCACGGCTATCGCGGCATGAAAATGCGGTTCGCCCAGCTTCAAAACCTTTCCAATGCGGCCGTTTCGGCGTGGTTCGGCCGCATTTTGAATCCATGATGGCAACACCAACTACTTTAGTAAAATAGTAACGTTTTAGTTTCAAACGTGACCTCAACAAGAAGTTTTGTCTTTAATAACATGATTATCAATTACTAATTCAATTCACTCTCCTTCATCCCTATCATAAACATCAAAGCATGGGAAGGGTAGTTACCCCCCCTCCTTTTCCAACACCCTATATTACTCTAACCCCTCCTTACCCCTTGCTAGATCTCCAAGCATACCGTAAGATCCCAGGAGACAAATTGCTCCATCTATTAGATGAACTTCTTTGCTTTAAAGACTACAATCCCAAAACTTTACCTGCTAATTTAACTGACATGCGTAGTTGCTATTTAAATCGATGCTAACAGTTGCGAATTGCAAGTCATCATCCTAGCTAACCGAAAAGCAATAAACACTCTAAAATTCACACAAAAATTGTACTACAAAATCCCCCCACTCACTCATACTTGAACCAAGGATCAGCAGAGCAAAGAAGCACGATTTAAACAAACTCAATCCACAACCAAGCTGCAAACCCAGATCAAGAGAGGAATCTTACTTTGAGCGCTCTCCAGTGAAAGGCATGTGATCGCCATCAACAAAAAAGAGAACGGTGGGAAAACCCTGAACATCATACTTGTTAGAGAGCTCAGTCTCCTCGGTGGCATCGATCTTGGCGAGTACCACATCAACGCCGTCTGATTTGAGCTGCTTAGCGGCGGCAGCGTACTCTGGGGCAAGTGCCTGGCAGTGGCCGCACCAAGGCGCATAGAACTCCACCATCACATGTTTGTGCGCATCGATCACCTCACTGAAGTTTTTCTCCTTCAAAATGACGACGTCCTTCTCGTCCACGGCCGGGAGGGAGAATTCGTCTCCATCCTCGAAATCTTCGAATCCGGCGAATTCATCGTCGCCGAAATCGTAACCAGCGTCGCCATGTGGATCATGGGAAACGGCGTTGTCTTCCTCGAGGAAGCTGAGGTCCTCGTCGAGGTCGTCGATGGCGTCCTTAGAGAAAGTGAGGGAGGAGAGAAAGAAGAAGAAGAGACAGGAGAGGAGAAGGGCGACGAGAAGTCGACTCGGCATTAGTGAGTTGGAAGTAAGGAACGAGACCCGTGTAATCTTCCGCTTAGAGTTAGATCTGAGGGCTGGAGATGGCGAGTGATCTTCCGCTTGGAGTTAGATCAGAGGACTGGAGATGGCGAGTGTTCTGGGGCTAGAGAGAGAGAGAGTGTGTGTTTCGAGAGTGAAGACTCAAGAGTCGGGAAATAAGGAGATTTTGGGGCGAAGGACGTGAGATTTCTCAAAGGGATACTCAAGTAGGGGTATGAAAAAAAAAAAATATTCGAAGCCGAAAATTGAATTGGAAAATTGAAAAAATTGAACTAAAAAATTTTTAAAAATTAGTTCGATTAATTCCACTAAAAAAATATTTTTGATTATCAGTTTGGCTATGGTTTAATCGGTTTGAAAACTCATTTAATCAAATTGAAATTATTTTTAAAAAAATTATAAACATAAAAAAATGAAAAATTTAGATAAGAAATATACTTTTTTAATTATTTATAAATGGTACATGAAATTTAATTTTTGGAAAAAGATTGAAACATAAATAATAAAAATTAGGTTACTAAGTGCACCTTCTATATTATGGGTAAATGGTTAACCGATAATTGAATCGAAAAACTAGTTAACCAATCCGAAAACCAGTTAATCAACTTTTTCGATTCGGTTACGGTTTGAGTTTTGCACAAATCGAAAATTTCAGTTAACCAAAACTTTCGATTCGATTACCGTTCAGAATTTTCTTGAATAGAAAAACTAGTTAATCGATTTTCGATTAACTGAAACTCCAGTTAACAGGTTTTGCACACCTCTGATACTTAGGTCTGTTTGGATGGGAGTAAGGGGTAAGGGCAGTAAAAGGGAGCAAATACTTCTTTTTATTCTTATTTGAGAGTAATAAGAGGAGAGTACCAAGGGATAAAAACAAGTAACTTTTACTCTCTGTTATTCTTCGTTTTCCTTTATTTTTTTACTCTCTAATTTGGGGTGTAAAGATGAGTAACGAGAATTATTTTACTCATTTTTTCCCATAAATGATGTATATCCCAAGGGCTAATGATAAAACTCAAATTAAGAGTGAAAGCTTAAAACCAAGAGAAAATACAATCAAAGAGAAACCAATGAAAGTGGGACGTAATATGCTGGTTGTGAGGCAGCAAACACGTGAGGTACGAATGGAATTTAGAATCAAAGGATTCTAAATGGGAAAAAGAAAAGGAACTTGATGTATCTTCAGAGGATTAAATGAAAACCAAAGCTAGAAAACAAGCAAGAACACACAGCCTTGCCAAACTGAAATTCTAGTTTAACTTCCTTTGAACCCATGAGGATAATTAAGGTAGATGGATAGTTCTAAACCTTTGTTTGGATACAGAAACACCACCAAATGAAGGTTTAGGGCCCCTAAACTTGATTAAGATACAGAAACACTACTTAAACAAGTTTAAGACTTCACTTGAACACCACCCTAACCGGCTTAGTTAAGGATAAGCAAGTTTAGTATTTGAATGCGCCTAAGCACGAAAACACAAATGCTCTCAAAGGTTTTTTTTTTTAATTCAATACTGATTGATATATTACAAGGGGGCATGCATATGCTTAAATACAAGTCAAGCAAGCAATCTAGCTAACACACACCTAGACCTTACCCTCGTAGTGAGAAAAGGTATTAACTTAAGCTAATCCACATGGTTAGTGCTAACCGTGTACTAACCTAGTTTTAACTTAAACAAATTACATTCAAAACACTAAATAAAGCTAATACAACATGTTTACAACATAACCATGCTTATTTAGTCCTAATACAATCAGCTTATCTAGCAAAGAAATGTGATTGGCCAACCCTAAAGTAGCTTCCACTTTTCGGCCAGCCAATGAGCTTCAAGAACATCCTTTGCTGCCTTTGCTTGCCACGTTCTTTTCAAGAGAAACTCCTTTTACAGCTGATCATTGGCCTTCTAGAGAGCCTTGGGACGTGTGCCACTCAGCATTGGAAGGGAGGAAACCCTTAGGAGAAGGAAACCCCGTGCTATTGAACTGTGTAAACAGGCAGTTTCTTCGCTGAGATTGGAGGCCACATTTCTCATGTAAAATGTGGTCATAAGCTGGCTTGCCACATATGGTTGGAAAGCTCTGGAAGTCTTGTAACTCCTCTAAGTGGAATTATGCAATTTGGAATTCATTTGCTTGATGAAAAGATCAATATGGCTGGACTGGTCTGAACCGGATCTCAATCTGCACGGTTTGTAAGATTGATCTGGTTCTTCATCTTCCACTTGCCTTAACTTGATTTTATCACTTGGACCAGATAGCTAACATCTTGAGGGCCCAAAATATGTAAAATATAAGACTTATACCAAAATATAGCGTAAGAAATGAAAAGAACAAAACCGGGTACATTCTGGCCCTGCTGGGCAGTTTTGACACCTTGGGATTATTTGCTAATTTGAATGGGTAAATGAAGTCCAAATGGGATGAAACTTGATTTGGTGCAATGCTAACTTCCTGAACTTAAATCCCAATGAAAAAGATTAGACTTAAACCCTTAGGATGGTTGAGTGATTAAGCATACAAAAACGGGTTAGCTGCTGGAATTAACCCTTACCTTGCAGTTTCAATGCTTAAACAAAACTTGGATGATTTATTCATCCTTTAATCAGCGTAATGAAATTACGTAATTAATTTTCTTCCTTTTTAAATCAAGGGGATAGAGGGATATCCATTATACTCCCCTTGTTAAAAATGATTTGCCCTCAAATCAGATTAGATAAAGAACTCCTCTTCTTGCTTCATTTCTGGCTGAAATAAAATCAACCATGAGAACAAGTCTCTTTTGAACTCAGAGACTCCCTTCTTTCCTTTCCCCTTGCTGGTTTGAACGGTGGACATAGGGGACTCTTTGATTTTGCTTTGAACCACTTCCTTAAGTACTCTTAATTCAGAATTAGGAGCATTAAGTAAAGGTTCTGAAATGGGTTGACAGAAATTGGATTTGAGTGTTTTAGGTGAGGGTGGAGTGGGGAAAAATTTTGGTGGTTCACCAAAAGAAATGAAAAGTAGGCCATGATGTTCCTTGCCTTTTGGTGGATGGTGGGTGTCTAAGGTGAGCATTTCACCTTCTTCCACCTCAATCTCTATCTCCTCAAGAGTATTCCCATCTTTCTCTTGCACTTCATCCTCCTTCTTTGTGATCTCTTCTGGAGCCTCCGTAGTTTCTTTCTTCATCACGGCCTCCCATTCAGCCAAGCTGATGGTTTCTTGATTTGGGCAGACCAAGCTTATGTGACCAAAACCTTGACACTTAGAACACCTTGTAATGCTCATAGGGGCAAGGTTGGGTCAGTTTGGAGGAACTAGGCTTTCCCCGAACATCAACTCATGTTGTCTCATCAGTGCATCAAACCTTTCTTCTAGGGTCATGCTTGTAGCATTCATGCTTGAAGTAGGTGGTTTAAGCAAGTGATTCAACACGGACTATGGTGGCACGATCGTGCTTAGGAGGTACAGGGTGGCCGTGCTACTTTTATGCCTTGCACGGCTGAAATAGCAAGCTTTGAGGTTTGTGTTTGGGAATGTGTTTAGGTGGCTTTGGGCTTGTAGGGGTTGGCTTCAGGCCAAGATGAAACTTGCTCTAATACCAAATGTGATATGTCTCCCAAGGGCTAATGCTAAAACTCAAATTAAGAGTGAAAGCTTAAAACCAAGAGAAAATACAATCAAAGAGAAACCAATGAAAGTGGGACGTAATATGCTGGTTGTGAGGCAGCAAACACGTGAGGTACGAATGAAATTTAGAATCAAAGGATTCTAAATAGGAAAAGGAAAAAGAACTTGATGTATCTTCAGAGGGTTAAATGAAAACTGAAGCTAGAAAACAAGCAAGAACACATGGCCTTGCCAAACTGAAATTCTAGTTTAACTCCCTTTGAACCCGTGAGGATAATCAAGATAGATGGATAGTTCTAAACCTTTGTTTGGATACAGAAACACCACCAAATGAAGGTTTAGGGTCCCTAAACTTGATTAAGATATAGAAACATCACTTAAACAAGTTTAAGACTTCACTTGAACACCACCCTAACCGGCCTAGTTAAGGATAAGCAAGTTTAGTATTTGAATGCGCCTAAGCACCAAAGCACAAATGCTCTCAAAGGTTTTTTTTTGATTCAATTCTGATTGATATATTACAAGGGGGCATGCATATGCTTAAATACAAGTCAAGCAAG
>NCQV01094845.1:5903-17948 GCA_002740545.1 Lophocereus schottii | reverse complement strand
ATCCTATAGGACGACAAACTTCTACCCGTACTCCCCCCGCAAAAATTACATTAACAAATTGGCGCTGTTGCCAGGGACGGTGATGTGAAATTAAGTCATTTCTGATAAATATGCCCCCTTTTAGTTCATTGTGTGCTAGTGTAGTCTCTTTTATTATTTCTTTATTTTTCCTCTTGAGTATAGAGCAACTACTTATTTGGATGACATTGAAAAACACAAAAAAATTAGAAAATGTGAAAAATTCTAAAAAATTGAAAAAATTAAAAGCCTAAAAAGTTGTGGCTCATTGGATGTTAATGATGGGTTTGGGAATTTTGAGGAAACAAATCTGGTTAACGTTTAGCCCAAGTCCACTAAACTTGATGAGCTAGCTGATTCTCGAAACAGTAAAACCTGGCCTACCACGCTTATTGAGGGATTACTTCTATCCTCTCCGAGCTTCTCCACAATCATGTTTTGACCTCCCTTCTATCCCTAAGGGTGTGACACTTGAGCTTAATTCGGATTATGCTGGCATGCTTCCTAAATTGACAGGCTTTGAAGATCCTTATTTGTTTATTCATGAGTTTGAGGAGATGTATTCATTGATTCACATGCCTAAGGTACCAAATGATGCTGTGAGGATGAAATTCATTCCCTTTGCCCTCAAAGATGATGCTAAGAGGTAGACATATGGTCTTAAGGTTGATTCTAATAAATCCTAGGATTCTTTTGTTGATATTTTCCTTAAGAGATGCTTTCCCACTAGCAATACCATTAGAATTAGGAATGAAATCCTTTCTTTTGTCCAACTTGAACATGAGCCTTTTTGGACATATATGAATAGGTTTAAGGAGTTGCTTACCCAATGCCCTCACCATGGTTTAGATAGATGAAATTTGTGTCAAATAGCTTATGAGGGTTTGGATGTGAGTACTAGGACTATGGTTGAATCCATGTGTTGGCGAGAGTTTCTTTCTAAGAATGCTAATGAAGGTTGGGAATTTCTTAACGATTTAAGTGATAAGACATAGGAGTGGGAGACAATTAGGGAAGGCCCTAGTATTGCATCTAAGATTTTTATTAACAATGAAGGCAAGCTATCTAATGACTTCATTGCTGTGGATAATACTATGCTTCATTGTGAGCATAAACTTGAAGTTCCTTTTTTTCAACCTCCTCAACCTCATAATTACATTCCTCCCTCTGATTCTTATGATTTTCTCTTGAACTATGGTGTCAGCTCATACTCTCATTCTTTTAATCAAATGTCTTTTGAGGGCATGGGTGATCCTTCATTGCATTCCCTAATGATCAACCCTCATCTTAAGACTAGGGATACTCTTGAGGGTGATATGATTTTTGATCATGCACCCTTTCTTTAGCCCCCTTAAGAGAGAATGACAAGAGTGAGAAACTAGTTGTTAAGGCTACTTGTGAGTTTACACATGACAGAATTGTGGCTTTCAAGGGTATTTCTGTTAAGGAGGAGTATCCACTGGAGGAGACTTATTTGGAGCAGCCTTGTGTTGAGGAGTGCCTTAAGGTTATGCGTCATGATTTAGAACTTGTTGATCAAGTCTCTATTGAGTGTCGACCTAAGTTTGTTCCACTTCTATCTTCTTGGCCCCCATCATCACTGGTTCACTGTTCTATGGATCCTTTAATGTCCACCTCCCTGGAGTCTGAGACTTATATGATTTATGCCCCTAATTTAGACTAGACTCACGAGCTTGATGTGACTATAGGACTCGAGGATTGGTAGAGGATCTAGGATTCCTGCCTAGTTTGTGTATTCATGCTTCCTATAAGACTTCTAGGCCCTTATCCTCTACAGTGAGTGCTATTGGGCATGTGTGTAACTCCTATGATTGGGCCCAGAGCTTTGATAAGCTTAAGAGAGCTCTCTCTTCTATTTTGGTGATGTGCTTTCATTAGAACATCCTCCTTTTTGCTAATAGTTTTAACTTTTTTGAGGATTGCCCAAGTCTATTTGATAAGTTGTTTCGGGCTTTGATGGGATTGGTATACGTGGCAATATGATGATAAGATGGAGTGGCTAATGCTCTACGGACCTCCTTGACATCGCCTAAGTGAGGCATAGTTTAGGTGTACATAGCACCTAACCTGGTATGATCATTCAAACTTTTCTCTCTTCCCCTTTTTATTTTCTTTCTTTCTTTTTGTACATAGTTGTGGATACCTAGGATTGTGATTTTCTATGGGTAATCAATCTTGAGGTGAACTTTGGGATTTATTGAACCGAGATAGCTATGATCACCCTTGTTTGATTTGTGTATTTTGTTTTATGTGTGTTGGTTGGTGGTGTGTTTTGTTCTATGAATATTTGTTGGTGTTGTTTGATTTTGTACTTGTTAGTGGTGTCAGAAGTTTGTATATACTTGTGAATTTATGTTTTGTTTGTGGTTGGATTGCCTATGTGCTTGCTTTTTGGCATCTTAGTTCCTATAATAAGGACATTATAGAGTTTTGGTGTGGGGGGAGGTGCCCATTTATATACATTTTTTGAAAATTTTGAAAACATTTAAAAAATTTTCTTTTTCTTTTGGGGTTTTTTGTTCTTTCTTTCGCAATTGTGATCCCATGTGCTAGGTTATTGAGTTATATGTAAATAGAATTGCATGATGAGATGTCTAGTTGAGGATGTATATTTGATTTTTCATAATAACCCCATCTCATATGTGTGATTTTGTGCTACCTTGCTTACTTTCCCATCAATTCTTTGAGTCTTGTTGTTAAGTTGGCATGTGAACTTTTTGTTTGTCAAAGTTGCTTTTCAAGCTCTTGAAAAATGTGAAAAAAGAAAAAAAAAGTCTAAAAAGTAAATAAAAATCTGGGCACCAATGTTCACAGCCACTATCTTTATTTCATATATTTAATTGGCTTGAATATATGCTATTTTACTTGATTACATATCTGTTTGGGCAATAAAATAAGTGTTGTGCATAATCTAAGAAAACTCTTTTTAGAAAAGACCCAAGAATTTGTAAGTCAAGTTGGTTTTATTCTTGAAAAAAAGGAAGAAAAAATGAAAATGGAAAAAAATAGGAAAAAGGAGCAAATAAGGCAATTAGTCAAGGAAATGGGAATTGTGTCAATGTTAGCTACTTGATTCATAATGATTAATACAGGTTTGCACACATGCACAAAGGTGTACATATCATTGTATATTGTGTGCGGGCTAAAAAATGAGAGTTGGGATGCTTCCTTTAACTTAGTTATCTCCTTTATGTATATTCTATTTGTATATGATTTGGTGATTAGGTTACTAGGGTGATGCAATTGTCTGAGTTGTGGACATGATTTACCAATTATTTGTATATATGTTTATGTTTGGAAAAAAGAAAACCAAAAAGATTTTCCTTTGTTTGTGAAAAGATTTTTTTGGGGGGCATTTCACTTGAAAATCCTCATGAGACCTCACTCGTCCACTTGGGAAACTGAAGGGTTTAAATGGCTTGTCGCATATGGTAGATGCAATTGTGATTCCCACGAAAGTGAGTTAGGATTTTCTTTTTGCTATTTTCCATTTCTTTTTAGTTAGTTTAGTTTGTTTTGCTCGAGGACGAGCAAAGTCTTGGTGTGAGGATATTTTTTTGGGCGCAATGCTTGTGAATTTTGCACCTCATTCTACCTATATTTTGCTTAAATAATTGATAAATTAGGTTATTTATTTGTATTTTGTTGGCCTTGTAGGTAATAAAGAAAATTATGCAAATGGCAGATAATTCATACAAAGCATGCCAAAAGTTAGGCATGTTAACGCAGAAAACCTTGGAGGATAACTTAGGATAACTATGAAGCAAGTCCGGGTTAACAAGCACAAAAATTGTGGAAAAAATAAGGAAGAAAAATACTGCAGAAATTTGGAATGAGTTGCAAGCGTCGATGGTAAAGGTCGCCAGTGCTAGGAGGCACGGGCGTGCTGAATCCTGTATTTGCTCTATTTTGTGTGCAGAATTTCAAAACTTAGACAGCTAACCTGAGGCATATGGTGCCACCCGCTGTCCTACCCTGCTTCTCTTGTTAGCTTCCAAAGGTTCAGCACCGCTTGCCCATGCCACTTGGCATGACCATGCCAAACCTGCTGCATCGGTATCTATTTAAAGCCTCAGCTCTCATTTGTGTAAGGATCTAATTTTTTAGGTTTAAAAATAAAGTTTAGCCTAGGATTTAGGAGATATTAATATAAATTTACTTTCATTTTGTAGTCATATTTCAAGAGTAATGAAGTTTTGATGCAATTAGCTTTGTTTCTCTCTGTTTAATCTTCATTTTCATTTAAGTTCTTACTTTGTTGGGTTTGATTTATTAGTTTAATGTCGAAATTTACATGCTTTCGTTTGTTAATGGATTGAAATTAGTGTCTCCCTTTCCTAATAATCTTTCTATTCTCTTATCTACTCTTAATGTCTCATTCTCTTTCTTTAAGAATGCAAATTTTATGCTCTTTCTCTCTCCTCCATTTTAGGGTTTGAAAACCCATTTTCATAGGTTTGAGTTTTTAGCTCTTAATGAGTTAGATTAGGAGCAATTGAGTTAAACTAGTGAGAATAAGTGGAGAATTCATCTCCAATCATCATCCACTTGCTCCAACAATGGTCTTAAGGTATCTTTCTTCTTTTAATTAGTAAATTTAATGCTTTCTTAGTTAGTTAGATGCTTTTCTAGTTATTATTATTTAATATGATGTTTAGGGTTATTTTATTAATTATGCTTAGTTTTAGTTTAGTTTAATTAATGATGTTTAGATTAGAAATTAGAATTAGTGAGTAATTAGTTTAGTTAATTATGCTTAGTGACATTCATCGCTTTTCCTAGATTAAAGTTGGGGTCAAAAATAATTACTGAGTTGATTTCTACATCGTCCTGGAGGACAACAAACTTCTTACTCCCCCTACAAAAACTGCATCAACAACTTTGTTAAATTATGATTAATTAAAATAATTAACATGGATTAGATTCAGGCCATTAACGAGAGTGACCACGAAAATTAGAAAGAAAATGACTCATCCCCTCTCCTTGTTGTGTCTACCCCATTGTCACATATAAGCCAAGGATTCCTTACCCTCAAGCTTTAAATGCACAATTCCCTACTAAGAAAGACAAGCAAAGAGATGACAATTTGAAGACCTTTAAGTAAGTTAAGGTCAATCTTCCCCTTTTGAAGTGATTAAATAGATCTACCTTATGATAAGTTCCATGAAGACAGGTGAACTTTTAATAGGAAATCTAACGGTGACAAGTCTAAAAAGGTTCTTCTAAGTGAACAAGTGAGCTCAATTTTGAAATTTGACACTGAATCTAAGTTCCATATCTTCATGCTCCTACTTATTTCATGCTATATTGGTAATCAAAAATTTGAAAGAATACTCATGGATTTGGGTTCTAGTGTTAATAACGATGGTGAACTAATTCCTACTAGATAGACCACATGGTAGAGGGTGTGCATTGATTACTGAAACACACCATAAGTGCACATTTGTTGTAGTGCAGATTAAAATATCTTCCTTAGGGACCAATGCAATCTATTAAGTTTTGTCCTTCTAAAATGCTAAGCAAAATATTCAATGGATTGTTGGACTATGCTAAATGATTACTTTGCAACAAAATTGGGAATTCCATCACGGAGAAGCATCTCGGGATTTGTTTTGCTTAGCAAAGAGTTAGATCCTTGAATTAAGTGTGTGCTCTTCTCTAATTTGGATGTTTCAATGGAATACAATCTAACTTAATTCAATCTTTTCTCTTACTATAAACAGAATTGACTAAATAAGTCAATTACCATTCTTTCAAGTGTTCTTGTTTTAATCTAGGTTATAGATCTTGATTGCCAATTTTCCTCTTAACATGCAATTCTTTTTCAAGAATGACTAATTCAAATCCAACCTTGTTAATCTAATAATGGGTTTCTTCTTTCAGTTTTTCGTCTAACTATCAATGCGTATGCAAGCAAATTTGGTCAAAATCACTCACATCTATTCAAAGACACGATAGATAAAATCAATCCAAAATAAATTAAGCACAAGTTAGGTAGACTTAGGTAATCAACGATAATATTTTGGCTAACAAATCCCTAGATTAAAGAAAAGCACTCACTCATGGCTAAAAATGAATCAAAATAGTTCAATATAAACATCAACTAGAACAAATCAAGAAAGAGTTCAAGAAGTAGAGGAGAGTACGCTTAGTACAAAGGAGATCTCTTCAACAATCTTTCAAATCTTCAAGTCTCCCCTTGCAAAAGCATTCACTTGATTCTTCTATTGATCCTAAATGATTAGAAGGATTAAATTTGAGCTAGGTGAGAGATAGAGTAGGGAGAAATAATGTTTTTTCCGGCCAAAACGCCCCTAGAGATAGCAAAGCTGGAGCACTCTCAATTAGACAATGAAGAAAGATGAAGGGGCCATTAGTTTGGGAGGCACTACCTTCCCACCGTGGTGCTTGCAGGACCAACCTTCTTATTCTCTTGGTCTTACCATGGGCATATAAGCTAGTGGGGCTACGTGGAAATGGGGCAACCCATGGTAAAAATGATCTTATAACCTCTAAAGAACATTAAGGCAACATACCTAAGTGTAAAATAGAATAGGGGCGTAAATGAACCACTAAGGTACTTAATCCCCTAAAATATGGTAGCAATTGACGCTAAAATGCTGCATATTTTCAATAACTATCAAACTTCCCTATGTTTGAACTATTGCTTTTCCCCATGCAATCATGAGAGTAAGAGAAAATTTTATTTACAACCTCCATAGGAAAGACAAGAGCAGCATCGGTATCAGTAAAACTTAACCCAAAGTTAGCCAAGAGTGATCAAAACATTTAGCAACTAGATAGGAGAATGAAGTTTTTAAAAAATCTTTAAAGGCCACATTGTCAAATTTTGAATTCATCACCCAAATTATTTCAATCATCCACATTAGCACATATAATAGACAGAGCCATAAGACAACTAGTAGATCCTCACTTTGGTCGTATGACACTTTTTACTCATGTGCATAAGTAGAGTAAGTTTCCCTCAATTCTCATTTCATGAACTCAATTCTACCATAAGCTTGTTAAGTCCCTCGAATTCGCCACCACTCAAATGTAAAATACATTAGGGGACTTAACATGAGCTATAATGAGGTCATGGGTAAAGGATAAGAGGGGGAAAATAGTTTCAGAATGTGGATCTAAAAGCAAAAGACTAAGAGTAACACCGATCGCTCCTAATCTCACATGTAACTTACTTCGCAAACCAATACCACTCAAATATTTAGTCCAATCACATAGGAGAAAATGTTGAATCTGAAGAGCACATATAAACAATCCAACAACGCCAAACTCTTTTACTCTTTCTTTCCCTCTTTTTCAGATTTTTTTCTTTCTTGTTGTTTTCAAAAGAGAATGACCACAGATATAAACATTCAACACGTCTCCAACATTTCATAACGTTCAACCCATTTTAATAAACGAACCAAACCAAACCACCAATAGACCTTAACACCCACAAACTAACTACCAATCAAAATATTATGAAGTAAAACTCTATAGTCATGGCTTAAGGGTAGATATACGTTTTCCCAATGGCCATCTATGAAGGTTCAGATCAATAAACATGTTCAAAGCTCAAAGGCTCTAACAAAGGATATATCATGCATAATAAGGGTGGCTATTTGATCAATATAGCTTAATCAAAACAAAGAATGCCTTAATCATTTTACGTAGCTGCATATGTCATTGTGACATTGAATGAGACTCAATGCAAGTTCTGGAGAAATAATGTCTAGAAGAGTCACTCAAGAAAGGCATAAAGGATCAAATTGATGAATCATCACAAGCTCATGAAGATTCACATGCCAATATCACACACTATGATTCATCAGGCAATTAACTCGTATTCAGCACTTGGGAAAACATGAAGTACATTTTCAAAAACTCATTTCCAAACACTTTTATTCACAATTAGGCATATCAAAGGGTAAGCCAAACCAAAGAGGTCTACGGAGGCTACAAAATTCATCATTGGAGGTTTTGCTTTCAATTTTTTTTTTAAATTTTTTTTCTTGAATACAATCCTACATAAAGTTAATCCTAAATGCAGAACTACTCTAAGTGTCATGCTTCTAACATCTAAAATGCATGGGAGATGCAAAACTATGGAAATAAAAGTCAGTGCACTAATTACATGCTCTAGCTACAAATTATGCATGAATGCAATTCTAAATACAATCATGTGCACTATATGCACATCCATAAGCTCAAGAAATCAGGCATCAGACACCATCAATCAACTCAACTTTCCTATACTTGGACAAAGCATTGTTCTTAATGCAAGCACATAAGTAAAAATGTGAGGGGAAGAAGAAAGGAATAGGAGTAGGAGGCCGCGGTGGATGGCCTTAAGAGTTATGCTAATCTCTCAAAGTTTAGCGGCATGCCCTAAAGCTCTAAAAGTACTAGTTTAGGGAGGTGATCATCCCATAAAGCTCATCATGCTGTTCTTGAACAAAGTCACGGAGAATGATATTCTCAGATTGAACATATACTTGTAGGGAGGCGTACTCCTCTTGAATGGACGTAAGGGTGGCTTGAACCTCTTCATAATCATGGGAAGAGAGTTGAGAGGAAGAACTAGGAATGTCATCGTGTATAGGTGGGGGAGGGAGAGGTATCAGATGAATAACCTTGACATCACTAGGTAGCCATAAGAGATTAGCCTAATGAAGTAATGTGGTCCTGTTGATATTAGGAAGTGGCAAAATGTCGGCTCACAAGGTATATTCAGCACAATTAACCAACCTCTACCCTGCAACATTTCAGCAGCTCAAAAGCGGCTTTGTTAAGCCGCTCGGACCTTGAAACCCTATCACCCAGGTTAGGCTCAATACCTAAAGATTGACCAATGGGGTGATGATACCCCAAATCACAATCCTACTTATAGCACTAGTAGCTACACTATACAATTGGGTGCCTAAGAAAGACCTAAGGTGAATTCAGGCACCATTCATTATGTTGGATAGAAAGTATGTCTGAGGTAATCGAGGGACATTTAGACTATTGTCCCTAGCTAAGATGCCATAAGATAACGTCCGTTGGGCCACTCATATACAAGGATGTCTAATGAAAGTGTCTTTACAGGTACTTTTATGGTACCAATAATACCCTGAAATTTCATACTAAAAGGTGTTCAGGTTAAACTCTTGGGGATATGACATCATGGTAAGTCAAAACCAAGTGAAAAACCAAACAAGGCAATAAAGACACTAAGGTTACACTCTTAGAAGTCCCATTGCAAGTAGAAGAAAATGTTTCCTTCTTGACATCTCAGACCACAAGTGACCTGTACATATAACATATTCAAAAATTCAACAGTAAGGTCCCTATAGGTATGGTCTTAGGTCTCACTAAATTGGCCTATTTCGCCCCCTTTCAAACAAGCCCTGGATATCATTCAACAAACCCAATTGGTTCAATAAATCCTCATCATAACATCGAGTAGCTACCCACAACTCCACTACTCAAACAATTATATCTACCAATGTGATCGGGATAAGTTGAACCAAATGGGTAAGGAGTATTACCATGAGTCCATACATTAGTAGATGTTCAGGACGTTTGTGGTGCTCGCCCTAAAATTCCCACTCCTTGTGTACTCCTTAGATTTGTTTAGGTGCCATGGGAAGATTTTGAGAGGAATGTGGAAGGTTGTTTCAAAATCCTCAATAATGGAGGATACAGGAGTATGGAAGAGAGAAAATGGAGAATCTGGAAAGATTTTTAGCTATGGAATGGGAAGAGGACGAAGATGAGTGAAGAAAATCAAGAATTTGAGTGAAGAAAGATGAGAATGGAGAATGGGGGTTAGATAAAGTTCAAGGCGTAGGTAAGAGAGACGAAAAACGTGAATTTTGAGTGAAAATGGAAAATTTTGAAGAATTAAGAAGATTAGGGAGAAAATTGAGAGATTTGGAATGATTTTGAAGTGAAAGCGGAGGGGATACAAGGTGTGATTATGGAGACTTTAGAGACAGAAGGAGAGAGGTAGAGAGATAACTAAAGGGTCAAACTGAGGAGATGAAATGAGGTTGAAGGTGGGAGGTGTCGAGTCAAAACACTTGACTGTGGGTACAGCAGGCTACCGTGGTCCGTGGTGGCCAACATGGTCCCACTGTGGTGTCTGCTGCCATGACTATTCCCTTTTTTAGTGTTTTTTCTGAATAGAAATGAGCCACAATCTGTGGTAATGCTTCGGACTGTGGTAATGACTGGCTCACTCACTTCTATCCTTGTGTTTTTGTTTTCACTTTTCTTTTTCTTTTCTCACACAATCAAAAACAACCTAGAGTCTGTATACATCAAAAACAAAAAAAAAAAAAGAACAAAAGGAGTTGGACTGCCCCCTAAGAAGCAGTCTTTTAGGCTTGAGAGCATGACCATCCTTCTTCAAGCTTGAATATGGTCAGTTAGAGTTTGGATAGTAGTTTTTACAATTGCCTCTCCCACAAAATATGGCTTAGGCCATTATCCATTGACTTTGAACTAACTGGTGGGCTTACTACACACCTTCACCTTCCCATGAGGGAAAACTATCGTGACTTAAAATAGTCATGATAATCGAGATGGCAGTTTACCCAAAAACAATCTTAACTTCAAATTGAATAAAAGGACCATGTTACCTTCTTCTAACCTCTTCTTTATGATATGCTTGTCATATAACACTTGCCCCTTTCCTTGTAAACACGGGAACTCTCATAGGCTACCAACGTTAACTGATCAAGCTTATTGAGTTAAAACATCCTCCACTCCTCGTCCTCCTAAAGATCAAAATTAAGTGTTCAAATGACCGAATATGCCTTGTGCTCAAGTTCAACTGACAAATGGCAAGACTTCTCAAATACTAGTCAATGTGGAGTAGCACTGATGGGTGTTTTGCAAGTGGTCTGGTATGCACAATATTTATGTAGCCAAATAACCGTTTTCTCTAATATACTCTTCAATTCAAGGTTGGATAGCTCAACTTGGCTGCTTATTTGGAGATGGTAAGGTATAACAACCTTGTGAAAACCCCTGTTTTTTCTTCAAAAGAGCCTCTAGTGGCTTGTTGTAAAAATGAGTCCCATTATCACTCAAAAGAGCCATTGGAGTGCCAAATCTTGTGAAAACATTCTTCTTGAGGTACTTGATCACAACCTTGGAATTATTTGTAGAGGTGGTAATGACTTCCACCCACTTAGAGACATATTCTACCATAATAAGGACATATAAATTATTGTGTGAAGAAGGGAACAGACGTACGAAGTTAATTCCCCATAAATCAAATAGTTCCACTTCAAGAATACCGCTTTGAGGCATTTGATGCCACTTAGAAATATTCCTCAATCTTTGACAATGATTGCAAGTCATATAAACTTCCTTGCATCCGTAAAAACAGTAGGCCAATAGAAGATAGGTTGAAGAACCTTGGCAATTGTCTTCTCAGGGTCAAAGTGTCTACCATAACTAGAATTATAGCAATGGTAAAGGACACTTTGGACCTCATCTTCTGGCAAACATCTCCCATAAAGGCGATCTCCACACAACTTATAGAGAAGAGGCTCATCTCAAACATAATACTTAGCATCGGTTAAGTTCTTTTTTCCTTTTTTAGTATATCAACCTTGAATGCAACACTTCACACACATTGTAGTTCATCAAATCAGCATATCACAAAGTGGCTTGGTAAGATATGGCAAGTAATTGATCATCTGAAAATGAATCATCAATGGGCAACTCTTTAATAGGAGTAGCCTTTGGCCCCAATCTAAACAAATGATCTGCCACCACATTCTCTAGGCCAACCTCATCTCCAATGTCCAAATCAAACTCTTGGAGAAGTAGGAACCATCAAATGAGTCAGAGCTTAGAATTGAACTTCTTTAAATGATGCTTCCAGATAGCATGATCGATGAAAACAATCACATTGGAATTGATGAAGTATGAGCAGAACTTTTCTAAGGAAAAGACGATTGCTAGAAACTCCTTCTCTGTTATAGCATAATTCACTTGGGCCTCATC
>NCQV01094837.1:0-19074 GCA_002740545.1 Lophocereus schottii | reverse complement strand
CAACATCTTCTTACCTGAAAACACCACTGTGAAGTTTGTAGTTGTTATCGAAAGCAAAGCACTATCATTGTATCCTTTTTTCGCCAAGCAAGATCCATTTTCCTCTCATCATTCTCCTAAGTTGTGCTACATGCCTACATTCTCAGTTTGGACAAGTATGCACCGCAGGCACAATAGAGGAAGATGGCACATTGTAGTGTTCCTTTTTTAGGAGATGTGTTAAAGCTTCAGTTTCCCATCCCTATTAAAAGATTTGCAGCAAAAACTATGTACACAGTTAGGCATGTATGATCTGAGGAGAAACCAAGTTAAGCATGACTTCATATTGCATTATCCCAACAATTCAACTGCTTTCCTGTCAAATCCAATATCAGTTCAAGCTGCAAGCAATATTTCCAGCGGGTCAACAACATAATGGCCCCCTCCACCTCATAGTTTGGTTGAAGAAGTATACACATAAACAAGAGTGCACTTCCACGACGAGTTGACGACTACAATCCAGAGGTGAGAACAACACTATTTAGCATCTCCAAAGACATCATTATTTTAGCAGGCTACCAAGCCATCCCAATAACCAATTTTGCACATCACCACTATTTGCAACCCGCTTTTTACCTAAACAATTCTAGCGATCTACTTTTCACATTGCACCACCACCAATGTGCATAAACTTCCAACATAAATGGAAGCAACATTTTGAGAGACCTACCAATAATTACTTTCATCTGCTTTCACCAAACATAAAAGTATTTCTTCAAATTACAATTTAATGAACACTGGTCAATTTTTATGATAATGAATGAATACCCGTAAATGTACTTTTTACTTTCCAGCAATTATCCTGATGCAAATTCACACCTTTTTAACAATTTTCTCCAAACTAATATTCTTCTTATTTAAGATCCTAAAGCACCTCCAATGGAATCAGTCGTATAGAATAAGGCTCTGTTAGCCTTGCCAACGACAAAATTCTTCCAAAAGAGATATTGGAACGAACAAGTTAAAGGAGGGGAGCTAAGTACCCAGCAATATGAATGCCCTTCCCTCACCAACATAAACATGCATATATATGAGAAAATCAAACGGATTACCCAAGGAACGTATCGTAGGTAATGTGTCTCCAAATATAACTATGCAAATCAACAAATAACCCACACTTCCACAAATCATGCTCAAACTCAAATAGCACATGCTACTTCCACCAATCCAAGACAGGATCGAACCCAGAGAACTTGATATCGATAAACTTATCTTCAACTAAGCTAAAATAAAGGCATCCCACTAAGGTCCAGTTGTAAACTCAAACTGAACAAATATTAAACGAGCTTATCATCTAGTTTCTCACAGTCAATAATCATGACCAACAAACTTACAGTAGTTCTAAAACATGACATACAAACCCAAAGAAGGGGGTAATAACATTAGTAAACCAAGAGAACAAATGAACTAAATAATGAGAAAGGAATGAAGTACCCGACGCCTAGCAAAGCGCTGTGGTGGCTCACGAACCCTTCTGGCAGTGCGGGATCGCACCCTCACAACATGAGAGTGGATAGCACATGACACACAGTACTGCATCTTGGTGTAAAGCTTTGGAAGCACATACCCTTAAATATCCATATAACATAACATCAATAATCAGTCACAGAACAGTCCAAATAGGAGTATAATCTTATAGGGAAATATATGGTGATATAATACCATCATAGACACAGGCTTCTTGAACATCACGAACAGCAGCTTGCTCAACAATGTTCCTCACAATGAACCTCTTGATGGCCTTGTCCTGCTCACAAACAGACGCAGTCACATTAACAGCTCAACAATTTAGGATGAAAATCAAATATTAAGTACAAGAATTTCAAAATTTTCAATAAATCAGTACACTTTGGATTATAAAAGTTCGTAAATCTCTTACATTTTAATTGTGAAAAGGTGAACATCAAAAGCAAAACTGTTTATCAAAATATCCAATATCTATTAACATCATCTAAAGCCTCCTACACTAAGAAGGATTACCAAAGTACATACATCTTTATAAAATATGAAAATTATCCAATTTACCATACGCAGACCCTGAATTCATCAGACACTATCGACTTTTCCTTGACACTACGTGATGTCTACACATTTCAGCGAAAAATCATAGGCGCAATCACATACGAGCAAAAACCAAACAAAACAGGGGGGGAAAAAAGGCGAAATCCAAATGATTCAAACATCATGTAGAGAGATGAACCTTGGGGCAGCACTTTCCACAGTTGGAGCAACGAATGAACTTGACATGACCACGGCCATGCTTGTTGCGACCTCCATTTCTTCTCTTAAACGTCTGTCACAAATTGTACAATCAGTAAGAAAGAGAAACATAGAGAGAAAGAGAGAGAGAGATCCATGGAGAAGATGAAAGATAGAAGAAGACGAAGATAATCACCATTGTTGGAAGACGAAGATAATCCTCAGTACTCTACGATCTGGTTAGGGCTGCGGCCTCCGCCTGAGTCTCTAGGGTTTCTCACCTGATGGAACTCTGCAGCGAAGGCGGCCTTTATATTGGCGAGTAACCCTAACGTCATTACTCTCGATTCACCACTCTCCGTTATTTCTCTTTGGGCCCTCGTAATTTCTCGAGTTAGGGAAGTGACCCTCTCTCTTTTGAAAATTACTTGGAGTAAGAGACATTTTTTTTGTTAAGAGGGGACTATGTCTCTGGAAATATTCTTATTGATTCATAATTATCTTTGGGAACTTAGCCCCAACTTGATCTGCTTACATTGAGCATACACCTCCCTGGGGGTAAGAGACATTCAATAAAGGTGTTTTGATAATCTATATGTGGACATTACTAGGATGCGTAAAAAAATCCGAAACTAAAAAAATCAAATCAAAAAATCACAAAACCAAATCTAAAAATTGCAAAATCGATCCGATTTTGCAAAAAAAGAATCTACTTAGTCAACTAAACCGCAAAAATTTTGCTGTTTCGATTACGGTTCTGGTTCAATCATTTGAAATGCAGTTAACCGCACGGTTAATCCAAACCAAAACTTCAATTTAAAAAAGTATTTAATTTTTATATTAGTCAAATGCAGATTTTATAATTATAAAAATATACGACTGAACATAGGCTAATGTGTGAATTAATATTTGGTGTCATAAATAGTTAAATTAGATTAAAAAATGAGTGAAAATTGACAATTAATAATTTAAATTAACGGTTAACCAAAAACTGAACCGAAAATCGATTAAGCGAATCGAAAATCTGATTAACCGAGCTATATGCCCGCCAATCAAGTAGCAATGTCTTCCACTTTTAGACATAGATGGTAATGATTAATAGGCTCAATTGATTAACATCCCATCTTAGGGCATGTTTATTTGATCATTTTTATGTGAAAGAATTCTTTCATCTTCTTCAAAATCCTCTAGTTTCTTGGTTCTCCTTTCAAATTTCTAACAACCATCTTTATAACTTTGTCCAATTTTTTTTATTTCTTCCTTTTTTTTTTTCACTTCCAACTGAAAAGTGTGGACCCTTGTATTCTATTTTCCTTTGCAGCATGTGGACAATAAAAAGATGTCATTAGATGCTTGTAGGCTCTAGCCCACTGTTTAATATTTCTATATGAAAACAATAATTGTAGGAAGTTGAGGTACTCGATTGAGTTCCTATTTAGGGAAGCTAATGGGTTGAAAGATCCACAATAGCATGAACCTCCGAACCTGGGGATTGGCCCACTTCTCTTCCTTAACGTCCTATAATGCATTCTGTAACAACTGATTTTGAAACATTTCCTGAACCCGCTTATGGCTATTTGAACAATGGATATAAGACCAACTGTAGTTACATGGAAAGGACCATCAACAGCGGAACCGACTACTCAAAGAGTCAGAGCAGATAGGCCAAGAGCCGATTCAATTGCAAAAGGCACCAGCTCTTTGCCTTTAAGGCTTGCCTTTCTTGTAGTCTGGTGTGTTTCTTTGATTGCCGAGTCAAGGCAACTTGCAATTGGCATTATTCTTTTGCACTACCTCCTGCTTCTACAGAAGATCGATTGGTGGGAACCAAAGATGATCGATTCGTTATTCCTCTTTTGGAGTTGTTGTCCACCCATCATAAAGAGAATCAGTATATCCCAGGACGCATTCATGACTAACATGAAAACATCGATAATGTTGACTTTCTTTCTTAAGGCCGGCTAACTAATGCATTTTCCTGGTCCTTATGTCGATGATTCGAAAGGATTGAAACACTTATTGTCTCACGAACTCCAACTCCCTTCTCTATCTCACTATTCTATTTCACTCTCAGGACGGATTGAATTTATTCAGGAATGCATTTTTTTTTCCGTTTAGCTATTATATTGATCTTCAGCAGCACTCGGTCTGGAAGGTCTTCAATTGCATTAGTGGCTACCCTTGGCTTAGTAGCTCGAGATGAACGACTCGATTGATAAGGAGAGGGTAAGGAGTTATTCTTTAAGGGCCTTCGCCAGCAGTTGTTGTTTTAGGATTGAGACCGATACGAAGAGGTATGAGATCACTCTTTCTAAGCGACATACCAAGTTTTCTACGGAGCAGTGAAGGAAGGCTCCTTCTCAGTTTATCTATACAGTCTAGTACCGCATACTCTAAACTTGAAAGATAGGCCTTTCTTCGATCATGCCTTATCCATGTCATTCCTCACCTTCAAGCTAACGCTTATGTTCTAAAGATATATTATCCCTAAAGTAGTCTAATCGCATCCCATTTCCATTTCTCCCATCAAGCAAGCATAAGAGAGCTAAGCAGGCATGAAAGACAAAGAGACTTTGGGACTTGGTGATTACTTTAACTGGAGTGAAGATTTGGGAAGGGATTTCACCTTAATGTTGAATATGATAACTGCGAGATGCAAGTGTTCTTGCTGCTTCAAAGTCTACAACGTAAAGGTCTGGAGTTGGATGCTTCCTGCTTTCGGGCCAAGAAAGGCATCTAAATGTTTTTCTAACGGTAAAGTATGAAAGAGCTTGCTTGTTAGAGTCTGGCAAGTCAATAGACTAAAAGAAAGAATGAGCAAGGTACGAAGTGACCTATAGCAAGCTATGAGATACTTTTGGATGCTATCGAAGTGCAAAGCAATCTTTTATTCTGTAGCAGGCCTCGGAATTTAAGTCAAAGCATCAAAGGAGCTGTCCTCCCCAATCTAACTCTGGAGGTGAGACCCCTTTGGTTAAACCATTGTAGCCTTGACAGCAGATGGATCTTATCTAAAGAGTGAGTGTTTTCATATTGAATCGCAGGGATGGCAAATGGATACCACATCAAATAGGCGTGGAATCCTAACATGCTTTAATGTGCTAGTTTCCTTATTACTGATAAAGCGGGGGTAGCAAACTTCAAACTCAACTCAAGAAAGCTATTGCATTCAAGACGGTAGAATCACTAGCTGATCCTAGAAAAAGGGTGTAATACAACAAATTTCAATGACACTACCGAGCAGAGGAATAAGCGAGTACGCAAATCATGTGTAGATTACTTATTACCGTCCTTCCTTCTTAGCAATTCTCTTCCTACTTCCCACGTTTGAGCTTTTTCAATCCTATTCCGTTGCCCTAAGAGCAAAGAGAGACGAGAAACCAAGCCAAGCCTTCTTTCTTACTCGATGGGGAAGGAACGATCAGATAAATCAAGATTTATGTCAATTATGGCCTTACAGAAACGTGGGAAGTAACTGTTGGTTCAATAACAAAGATTGATTTATCAAAGGTAGGTATGAAATCACTCAAGTAATTGAATAGAAAACTCTCACCACCAAGAAAACAAACTGAATAGCTAATGTGCTCGTAATCATGCCCTTGCTTCTTTCTTTGCTACTTAATAATTGGGTCACATCATTGTCCGTTGGAGAATAGAAGACTTGATAATCAGTCTGGAAATAAGCTTTTATGCTAGAGAAACCCTTTCCACTTCTTCTCAGTCGGGTATCTTCGCTCCTTAACGCTTACTTCATCGGCAGTAGATGACCTTTCTTAGGCAACTGGCCGAATCTTACTAAAAGCGCTGACTTAATGGCAAGGGCGAGTGGCCCAACTTACTCTTGTATACTTTCCATCAATCGTGACGAAGGGAAGGGCCCATGCTTACTTCATGGGTTGGTTTTACCATTGTTAATCATTGGAAATCCCATATGATTAGCCCCAAGGTTGACATCCATTGACTTCCAGTAAGTCTCCATTAGCCACAGCCACCTTAACAGCTTTGTCTGTTGGAGTCTGCACCCTACCCTACTCTTTTCACAACACTGCAATCAATGAAATCTCCATTTCATCCTCCTCCTTGTCCCTACCATCACTTTGAATCATTAATATATACAATTGAGAGTTCTTGCACTTATGATTAAAGGTATACTTCTCATCACACCAATAAGACAATCCCCTCCTTATCTCTTTCACTCTCGGCTTACACGATGATTGGATCGAAAGAACTCTCTTCAATCTCCCCGGATTGAGACCAACGTAGATGAGAAAACATTCTTTTTCATAGCCAACTAATTTTCTTCTTGTTGCATCTCATCAATACAATAGGTTGATTTACCTTAAACGTCATCTGCCCTAAAGTTTACTGTCTGGCTAGTACTTTTCAATAGATAAGCAAATTGCATTGCACGTGGTGGTTGATGAAATATCTAATCAAAGTTTTCCCTGTCTGGTGTGGTCTTAGATTTCGTTGTCCCTTTCCGCTTCACACAATAGCACGTTCCAAAGCAAGCAAGCTTCGTCGATAGTAGCCTCCTGAATTAGTTTTTTAGCACCTTCTTTCCGGCAAAGCTTACCAATCCTACACTCCTTTCTCCTATGTCTGGTACAACTATTCCAGACAGCCTAAGAGCTGAGTGAGGACCTTATTTTAGATGCTTTATACCTTCGAAAGCGAAATAATCACTCTTGTAGCTTATTGCGCTTGATCTAAATCCTACCTAACTCGATTAAGCTATTCTTCTTACACACAGAGGGTTTTGCTATCATATTGCGGGTTTTCTACTTCGTTCCGTTACATTAGGGCTTTATACAACTCTACCTTGGTGATTAAGTTCCGCGTGTGAAATGAGCTGATTCTAGTATAGGAGGTGAAGTCGGTGTGGAACCTACTCTTCCGGAGTGAAGGATTGTCATCCTATAGCCTTTTATTTTGAATTTGGTTTAGAGTCAAGTGATGAAGCTCATGATTTTGCCGTTAATGAGAAGCAAGGAAACTCTATAGCCTTAAACTAAAGGAGCAGGTCAAGTTCGTTCTTAAAGAAGGATAAATTACATGGCTAACCTGCTAGTCCATCAAATATCATAGTTTATCCTTAAGACCAGGAGATTCAAAGTGTGAAACGATGATGTTTAAGTACGCACCCTTTATCTTGTGCTATGGGTAAGGAATCAAAGGCAACGAGTCAAACCAGTTGTTTTTAGGAAGCAAGCTCTCCCCTCCCTTGTGGGTTCACCCCTAAGTGTAATGTCTTAATGGTCTTTTAAGCGCCTCTCACAACGGACTCGACACCAATCCCGACAGAAGGAATTGGTCACCATAAGTGGAGGCATGGTCCTAAATTTTGTTGTTGTTATAACAGAACAATTTTCATATAAAGATACTCAAGCGAGGAGATGTTATGTTACGAGCATCCTTCTACGGGTGCAGGGAGGCCAATGGGAGGAAGCTTAGCATCATCTTTTTCAATAAGTGAGTCTCTTAAGGCTTACTCATTCTAACCCTGAACATCTTTTTTTTATCAAATTCATCCTGTAGGAAGTTCCAAAAAAAGGGGTCGACTCAGGCATTACTCAATATAGGTGCAAGGCTAACTCCCAAAATGGGAGTTAGACTAATTCCCTTCCAACCTTTGATTAGTTTGTGAGAAATTTCCCAACCCATCCACAACTTTTTTCCTAGCACATGGTGAAAGTCGACGATGTAAAGAAGAAAAACAAAGAAAAGATCCTCAATGAGAAGGTACATGCCTTCTTCCAATTGTTTTGCCAATGATGGATTTTTCCATTCCATTGAAAACTTAGTTAAAAGCAGGATATGCGGGCGGATGTAGTTGTTAAGATCTACCGAAAGGTATTTACTGTGGCCAAGCTTATAAACTAGCCAAGCCAGTGTCAAAGGAGACCTTCCAATCGTTACTATCCCATCCATTGGACCAACGAAAGGTTGCGATGGCCTCAGTAGAGATGCTTAATAAAGTGCCTCCATTATTTAGGAAGTATATCCCTGATATTTCCGTTATTCTCCTGAAATCAGGGATTAGCTAGAGACCAACCTGGAAGGCCAAAGGTTCTAACATGAGACCCACATGATTAAAGGATAACCCAAGGAAACAATCTAAATCTTTCTTTTAGACGTTCCCTTTTGAGGTTAATTCTTGGTTCTGTAAAGTCCAGGAAGACACCAAGAAGTCCGCTGGATCCTTGTTTGAAATTCTGTCATATCCGTGGATTAGGCATTGTTTTGATGAAAACAATAAAATGTCCAGTCAACATGATGCATCCCGCTTTGAGAGGGAGGTTGTCTGATTTCTTATGTGATGCCTTTCTGTGTTCCTTTTAGCATGATCGTTTCGAACTTTTTTCTTTCTAAATCTTTTCTTTTTCGGAAATGAAAATAACTGTTAAGCTCCAGGTTCATCACCACCTCCCTTTGGGGGCTAAGAGCGCAACAACGGCGGTAAGAGTAGTAGACCTACCTGTAATGAAATTGAGCAGATCCCTTTCTTATTATGAATCTGTTTTCTTTGTACTCTAAAGCTACCATGAACCTAGGTTCATAAACCTAGTCACATGCCCACAAGAATTTCATAATTAAGGAAGACTCGTGCTTCCTAAAAATAGAAGTTGAGTGGCAATAATGAAAAAGGTGTAATGATGCCAATTAAGCTACAAAAGCATGACACTTAAAATTTTAACCTGAATTCTTTTCCTTCTCCTCTCTCATAAAGAATATTCTAACCTCAACTGTTTACTAAAAGAAAGGATGTTATTGACTGTACTTACTAATAGTAAGTCTTGTTTCCTATTTGATGTTTTTAGTCACTTTATTATTAATTTTAAAATTTAATAAAATTAATATTTTATTTTATGAGATATTTTCTTTTAACTTTCCCTCTCAATAATAGTACTTTTGCTCCTTTGTGAAAGTTAAATTCAATGAACTATATGAACAAGAATCTTACTTTCTAATCATTATGATATGATAGCAAGATACAACAAGAAAGATGTAAAAATAAGTTAGTACTAGCACTATGTCTGTGCATTGCACGATTTGGCTTAGTTTCATTTAAGATAATCAATGAACCGAAAAAAGGATGGAAAAAGAAAAGAATGCTATGTTTTCTTTGTTAAGTTTCTTTCTATTTAACTATAGAATACTATATATCTAGAGGGGGGACTATTTAGTATATATCCTTTGTGTATAATCAATTGCCCATAACAAAGGGTTGGGTCTTAAGCCTCAATAATAGGTTTATCTCCATAGTTAGCTTGAAACATGTCTTAACTCAAAAACTATGATTAGTTAAAATAAAGTTATGATTAACTAAAGGATACATTTTCATCAATCAATAATTGTTTTTTGGTTGATATGTAAGATATCTTTACTTCAAAAATATTCCATAATATCTATCCAAAAAAAAAAAAATTCCATAACAGCGATACTGACCTTTAATAGTACAATTTTATAAATTTTAGAATTCAACTTCTGTAAATATGAAATATATATTTTCATATTATCTGAAACTCTTCTTACTACAACATAGGCAAGGCAACAACTAACGATGATGAGAAAAAATAACCACTCAACAATTAAAAGCATCAGTGATCATGGAGACTAGTGGCTACTCAACAATGAAATATAAATAATTCAAAATTTTCAATAACCAAATCCCTTCCAACATCTTTAAGACTTTCCATTACTTTTATAGTGTTTCATCTTTAGCAAAAAAAAGTTAAGGCTAACTAATGTGTTTTTCAATGTTAAAGCTATGTAACACAAAATTATAACACACCTATAAATTTGGGACGCAACGTATTTTTTTAATTTAGAAAAATAGCACCAACTTACATACGTACATATAAATACACACACCATGTGTACATATATAAACAATATGAAAGAACTCAAATATCATTATGCACCGAATTTTGAGATAAATAGAAAGAAAGATGACTTATTATTAGTATGGTATCACTCTTTGTCTTTGAAAGGAAAAATACTCTCATAAACGACAATGTATTGATAAGGTTGCCTTCTCCCACTACTCAAAACAACAAATATACGAAAATGGAGAAAAAAAATAATGCTATACATGAATATAGTGAATTATCCAACAATAAGAAACAAATATCAATATTAGAATTAAGATTACACCTTTTGAACATCCAAAGACAAATTGCCAATGGAAGGATGAATATCCCTTCATATTTGTACCTTTTTTTTTTGGACTAAGGAAGAAAAAGCTTTAGCAATCCACTGTATTTCTTTACTTATTAAGCAAAACATATTTATAGATAAGAGCCATAAGGTTGTTACAACAAATGAAATTAATTAAGTTAAAGTAAATAGTTAAGTATTATAATAATTATAGTCAGCAATGAAAGCATACGTTACAAACCATTGTAAATTAATTATACTCAGACAAACGAAAAGCATCATTATATTGGTCAATACATTACAAGTTTGTTTTTTTTTTGGGGGGGGGGATTAGGGTTAATTCTTAAAGTTGGATCGTATCATAAACTGTTCATGTTAACATGCCATTTTATGTGATCAAATTAATTCTTGAAGTTGGATCGTATCTTAAACTGTTCATATTAACATGCCACTTTATGTGATCAAATTAATGTGCTATGATTACTTTATGTGACACTTGGTATGTGGGGGTTATGTGGGGGCAATAAACATAACCCTAGCTCTCTCCCCTTCTATATTCACAAATCATATCACTAAGTATCTTAACCTGTTCACCATAGTAATTCAATTTTAGATCGCCAATGATCCATATATTACTTTATGTGACAATATGTACATCCCATAATCTCGATATCCGAACCTTTATCACCTAATCATCTTTGTCAGAATTTAGCTTGGCTAAGTATGAGATAGACTCTTGGTTGTTTCGGTTGTTCATAATGTGAACTACCAAATTTGGAGCATGTAGGGGAAAAATAGCAACAATTAGTACATGGTTTTTTTTATCGAGAAAAGAAAAATAGGAAAAGTTAATATATTGATCATTTACCTTGGTGCATCCATAGTGTATAATAAACTAAGGAAAGAAATAAATATGGAGGTTAAAGTAAAAATATGGAGGAGAGAGTAAAAATTGGATGATGTACTTTGTTCACATAGTATATATTTATAGTTGTAATATTTAATGAGAGCAGGAATATATGGCATGGTCAATTTTTAAAATAATATATAAATGGCATTTAAGTACTACATTCATAGATGCATGATGAAAGCCTTCTATCCTTCAGATGGGTCTGAGTCAAACACCCTGTACTATGTCTTGGCTTTTGACAATGAGAAAGGAGTAATTGAGAGTAATCGACAAAGGCATTAATGAGGAGAATAATTAAGAGTAATTGAGAAAGGGACAGTGCAGGGAATATGAATAATTTGTACAATAACTTTGCCCATGCATTTAAAAAAAGGGGGGTGTGAGTTGAATCTAGGAAGCCCAATTATTAAATTGAATGTTTTTAGTTGCAACAATTATTGTAATTTAATTGAACGGTTTTTTTTCCCAATTAGTGTTAGACAAAGAGTGTGAATTATTTCTAAATAAAACATTCAGATTCTTTAGAGGCTAAATTGAACGTTTTTTTTTTTTTTCCAATAGTATTTAAAATGTAAAGAGAGACACTATATTAATTTCAGTTCATATTTATGTGCTTTGATTATGAATTTAATACACATGGAAATGAGAATCCAAGAGCCAAAGCAAAAAACTAATGAATTTAAAACGTGGAAGTGTAAATCTTGTAACTGATGAATTTAACTTCCAAACATTAAGATTCTTGAAATTGAGTGTAATATTTAAAAAGGAAAAGAACATTTCTAAACATTCAAAATCTCGTAACTGAATGTAATATTAAAAAAGGAAAAGATTGTTTCCTACAAAAATTTAAGATTAGTAAATTTATTTTTATTTTGGAGTTTACAGTTTTTAATAATACCACTTTAAATAGACAATACTAATAATCACAATTGATGACTTGGCAGATGACATAGAAAACACATGTCCTAATATTGTGTTATCACTCAATTTTAATACTATTTAGATAGATATGACTTTGAAAATAAGCAGCAGTAACTTGTATACTAGTTTTATGAAAAGTGAATTTTATTAGTATTACTTGACATCAAGTGATTAAGAGCATTCCCGATCAGAGTTTCAATTTGAAACTCTACTTTAATGCATCATCAAAAATTCTATATTTTGGAACTCACATTCCTTCACTTATCTAACATATGGAACTCTAACTTGGATCACGTTATAAAATATTTATCATGAACCCACCTCATAATATACAATCTTTTTTTTTAACTATCTAAATAATGTTAGTATCGATATGGAGTAAATGGATGCAACAAGAAATCATGAAATATGATAATAAGGCAAGATAAATAAAATTGACACCAAAAACACCAAATTTATTTGGAAAACCCAAATTGGGAAAAACCACGGATGGCAATAATCGAAAAATCTACTATACGATGAGAGAGAGTACAAAAGATCTCAAAGCAACATGCCTAAAGAATACATCACAAAAATGATTACAAATTTGATTAAAACATTTTCCCACATATTAAGAACATAGTGAAATGATCTTTGGTGTGGTAGAGCGATGATGGAGGATAATTCTTGATGATGATGATGATGAAAGATGATGCCCTTAATATAATGCACCTCACCAATCTTTAGCAATAAACAACCATAAAATTATACATTAAGCTCAACATAATTAGCAGAAGCAGATCAAAATGAAGGAGCCTAGGAGACAAGGTCTACCATGGATAGTGGGCAGAGTCATGGCCTT
Organism: Lophocereus schottii; assembly: GCA_002740545.1. Classification (NCBI taxonomy): domain Eukaryota; kingdom Viridiplantae; phylum Streptophyta; class Magnoliopsida; order Caryophyllales; family Cactaceae; genus Lophocereus; species Lophocereus schottii. The sequence goes on along the minus strand of NCQV01094837.1, from coordinate 6,004 downwards.
CTCATGAGCAGTCCAAAGTCCAAAAGAGGTTGAGTACAAAAAATCAACGTGGTTCAAAGCATGCGTTTAGTACAACTAGGTCGCGCATCACCAAATGGATTGTATTTTTCCTTCTTTGCTTGTTGGCCCAATCACAATAACAAATAAAGAAATTAAATTTTAGGTCGCATTACTATCAATAATCTCCATCTTCGACCAAAATCCTTCAATAATTGACACCACGAAAGAACCCTGAAGGTTAGAGCCCCGTAGAACGGAGCCGAAGGGCAATCAAAAGCTGTGAACACTAAGTCCAAACAATGCTTGAACTTAATAATAGGAAGTGGTTTAGTAAACATATCTGTGGGACTGTCCAAAGTATGGATTTCCTTCACCACAATATCGTCTGCAGCAATAATATCTCTAATAAAATGATTGTTGACACTGATGTTCTTTTCTTGGAGTGATAGGCATCATTTTTTGTAAGATAGATTGCACTCTGACTATCAGAAAATACAACTGTAGTACCTTGTGCAAGACCAAGCTTAATAACAAGACCGCGTAACTAAGTAGCTTTTTAACACCTTCAGTTACAACTACGTACTCAGCCTCAGTAATAGATAAAGCTACAATGGATTGGACGGATGCTTTCCAAGTACTTGTACATAAAAGTGAAGAAGTAACCAAAAATAGAACACTGACAATCAAGATCACTACCAATATTAGATTCCACATAGAAACAACATCATGACTTGTAGATTTGGACTTATCAAACACCAAATAATTATGACGAGAACCCTTGACATAGTGAAGAATCCATTTCACAATATCTCAATGATCCTCACCAGGACTATGCATAAAACGGCTCACAACACTTACAGCATAAGATAAAACAAGTCTAATGCACATCATATAATACCAACTGCAGTAGAATAAAAAAAAAAACTTGAAACATTTTCTCAATTTCCTCCTCAGATTTTGGACAAGATTTAGATGGTAGTTTGAAATGAGCAGCTAAAGCACTGGACATCGATTTACAGTCATTCATATTGAGCCTATCAAGTACTTTTTCAAGACACTTATTTGAGACAGGTTGAACGTCCGGCCTTGCGATCCCTATGAATCTCCATACGAAGAATCTTCTTAGTTGTACCAAAGTCCTTTATCTCAAACTCATTGCTAAGTTGAGATTTCAACTTGTTGATTAAGGACTAGTTCTTAGAAACAATAAACATATCATCAATATATAATATTGAATAAATAAAGAAACCTCCCAATTGTTGAAAATACACACATTTATCATAATGAAAACATGTATAACCTTGTTGAATTATGAAATCATCAAACCTCTTATACCATTGCTACGGTGCTTGTTTACGACCATATAGTAACTTCTTCAAACGACAGATAAGATTTTTCTTTCTAAGAATAATAAATCTCTCATGTTTCTTCATATAGATCTCTTCCTCCAACTCGCCATAGAGGAATGTTGTTTTGATGTCTAGTTGCTCCAATTTCAAATCAAATAAAGCAATAAAAGCAAGTAACACTTTGAATAGAGATATGACGTATAACAAAAAATACTTCATTAAAGTCAATACCATCCTTTTGGTTACAACCAAGAATAACCAAATGTGCTCTCCACCTTGTATATTCAACCCCAGAGATGTCTTCTTTGCGCTTGCAGATCCACTTAGTGGTTAAGGCGCGACTGCCTTTATGTAACTCATATAGCTCCCAAGTCCCATGTTTGTGCAAACTCTCTATCTCTTCTTGCATTGCCATGAACCAATTTGAGGAATTAGGACAAGAGATAGCCTCTGAATAAGTGGAAGGTTCAACAGCTCTAGGAGTCTCTTATGCAATGGTTAGAGCATATAGAATCAACCCACTCTCACTTTGGTTGTGTAACGAGCAGGTTTTCTAATAATTCTTTGTGGTCTATCACGAGCAATAGAATATGTATCATCCACCTGAGGTTCAACGGGACTTGAAGTGTTGGAATTTGCTCATCAATATAGACCTCATTCTAGAATAAGGTAATATAGCTCCACCATGAGGTGCATTGGTAGGAACCTCTAGCTCCACCTTCTCACTAGCATCTTGTTGCTCACTGTACTAGTAAAAGAAATGGTAGACTCTTTTCCAAAAGAGAACATTTCGTTAAAAGTAACATCGGGACTTTGTATGACCTTTTTAAAATGGGGACATCACAAACAATATCCTTGGACTCAGATGCATAACCAAGAAACATGTATTTGATAGCCCTAGGGGCTAGATTCCCATAATTAACATAAGCAGGACATCCAAACATTCTCAAAATGGAATAATCAACTGGATTACCTGACCAAACTTCTTTTGGGATTTTGAAGTCGTTGAAAGAATGTGGAGATTGGTTCAGCAGATAATAGGTCATTGAAACAACCTCGGCCAAAAAATACAACATTTCCATAAACCAACATTAGAGAGCATGCAACGAGCTCTCTTAAGTAAAGCCTAATTGAACGTTCTGCGATCCCATTTTGTTGCGGCATCCCAACTACAGTCTTGTNNNNAGCAATACCATGAACGGACTCATTAAAATCTGACTCACAAAAGTCAACATTATTATCAATCCTAAGCTTCTTGATTTTCTACCAGTTTGGTGCTCAACAAGGGCTTTGAATTTTTAAATATAGGAAATGCTTCATTTTTATGTCTCAAGAAATAAACACAGACTTTACGACTGTAATCATCCATAAAAGTCAACCTATAGCATTTTCCTCCGAAAGAAAGAACTCTAAAAGGACCCCACAAATCAGAATGAATGTAATTTAGGATACCCTTAGCACGGTGTTGTGCAGTAGAAAAAGACTCTTTTTTGCTTGTCGAAAAACACAATGACCACAAAAGTCAAGTTTACGTATTGCTTTACTACTAAGAAGACCTCTCTTGCTAGGGATGGTCTATCTTTCTCACTCATGTGGTCCAATCGTGCATGCCATAGATGAGTGAGATCAACATTGGATGAGAAGCAGTAGAACTTGTCATAGTAGTGCCTTGTAGAACGTAGAAACTACCACATCCCTCACCTTTCACAAGAACAAGTGCACCTTTAAACACCTTCAAGACTCCGCCTTCAGTTGAATACTTGCACCCATCAGACTCAAGAATACCAAGTGAAATAAGATTGTGCTTCTAATTAGGAATGTGACATACATTTATTAAGGTCGTCACAATGTCATGATGGGTTTTGATTGAATAGTGCAAATACCAATTACATTACATTGAGCATCATTGCTCACAAGCATGGCACCTGAATCTAGCAGTTCATATGTTGAATAATAGTTCCTGTAGGGACACAAATCATAAGTGTAGTCAAAATCTAAAACCCACTCAGAAGTACACCTCTTATTAGAAGTTGTGACACATAACACATCACCATCTGACTCAGAATCAACAACAGAAGGTTCAGCAGATTTTTAAGGTTATTTGTTCTTCTCATCGTTCTCCTTATTTTTCAATTTATAACACTCAGCAATTAAGTGCCCTGGCTTTTACAATATTTGTAAAATTTGCTAGATTTACGCCCCCTAGACTTTGAACGAGAATTCCTCCTATGTGTGGCCTCTTTTTCAAATGTTCTACCTATTACAGACAAACCGTCAGTTTTGTCATTTGAATGCACTTCAAGGTCAAATTTTTCTTTGGACAATAGATTAGCTTTAACGTCTTGAATAGATAAGGAGGCTACCAACAACATAGCTTTGTCCTTTTCCTCAATTTTCACATTGACACTCCCAAATCAAGAATAATGGAACTAAAATCATCAAGATGTTTTGAGTAAGAGTACCTTCAGCCATAGAAAGCATATATAAACGTTCTTTGAGATGAATTTTGTTACCGAGACTCTTTGTCATGTATAATGTCTCCAATCCAAGGTATATTAGTCTTGTTGAGGACTTCAAGAAGGACATGTGGTTCCAGACACAATTGGACTGTGGAGAGTGCTTTCTCATCAACTTCCTCTCATTGCTCATCGATCAGGGACTAAGGCTTATTCTTTTTTCTAACGAGAGCATTTTTCAATCCGTTCTGTGTAAGTACAAGCATCATTTGAACCTCCCAGATATTAAAACTCATCTTATCATTGAATTGGAAATGTCAAATTTCATGGTGGTTGCCATCTTTGAACTTTACTCTGATACCACTTGTTAGGATCGATATGGAGTAAATGGATGCAACAAGAAATCACGAAGTAAGAGAGCAAAACAAGATAAATAAATTTGACACCAAGAATAACAAATGTACATGGAAAACCAAATTGGAAAAAACCACATACGGGGATAATCAAAAAATCCACTATGAGATGCAAAAAGAAGATCTAAAAGCAATATGTTTATGGAAGAGATCAATAAAAGTGATTACAAATTCACTTAAAACACTCTCCCACAAATTGAAGAAAATGGTGGAATGATTTTTTGTGTAGAAGAATGATGATGGAGAATAATTGTTGATGATGACGATGAAGGATGATGCGCTTAATACTGCATCTCACTAATATCCAGCAATAAACAACCATAAAATTGTACATTAAGCTTAGCATAGTTGGCAGAAATGGACCAAAAATGAGGGACCCCAAGAGAAAGGCTTGCCACAACATTCCCGTGGAGTAGTCTGGAGTCCAAAAGAGGTTGAACACAAGTAGTCAACACTGGTCAAAGCATTCTTCTGGTATAGATGGGTCGCACATCACCAAATAAGGATAACAACGGGGCGGATTAAAGATGAGGGGCATATTACCCGTCCCCATCCCTGCTCAACTCGCTCCCATCCCCATCCCAGTCCCCGTTGCAAGGAAAAATTTCCTCCCTGTTCCCATCCCCGACAGGCATTCAATCCCCGACGAAGCCCAAACGAGAATTTTACTCGCAAAGTTTTTTTCCCTATTTGAAAACCATATTATAAGCTGGATTTTGGATAAAATGTCAAGTTGCCCAGTAGAATTAGAAGGAAAAGAGGGATTATATAGTTAGATTTTTTTCAAGTAAATTTACTTATTTATCCTTAATCTTATATTCATAAATAAAGAATTTATATGTAGTTTTAATTACGTAGACGGGGATGAGTTTTTTTCCCCAACAGGGGATGGGAAACCAGGTATGAGAACAGAGATTTTTCCTTAGGCGGATAAGCGGGGATGAAGATAGGGATGAGGACAGGGTAAAATTTCTCTCTGTCCCTATCCCTGTTCAAGGATTGAATCTCACCCTTGTCCACGTCCCCGTCCTAATGGGGATGAAGATTTTTCCCAATGTGGGATGGGGCGAAATGGGGATTCCTCGCCCCACGGCCATCTCTATCACCAGGGGTGATCAAAACCGGTTAACCGAAGATGCGATTATCTGGAATTCGCAAAATTATGAACCGAAAATCGGTTAATGGAATTTTTCGGTTCGGCAAAAATGTGAACCGTAACCAATCCGAAGTAATAAAAGAATGAAGATGAGTTCTTATTTCTTTTTTGATTAACTTCCCTGGGGGAAGGGAATTGATAACATAAACATTCTTGGAAAAAAATTATGTGGCTTAACCCATATAAATATCTAGTAACGAGGTTTTGGGCCAATACATCAAGAACTGCTTACTTATACCTGTGTACAAGATAAATAGAAGTTAGGAAACCTGAAAAATTTTTAGTGCCCATTTCGGTAAACTCTCCATCATCTTTCTTTAGCCGAGTGGTATGTATTTCCACTGTGCTCGTTTTTCCAATTACAAAGTCGGTTAACCAGATTTTTAGTTTGATAACGGATTAACCATTAATTTAAATTGTTATTTTTCAATTTTCACTTTTTTTTTAATTAAGTTAACTATTTAAGACACCAAATGTTAATTTACATATTATAGTATGTTTAGTCTTCTCTTTTAATAATTATGAAATCTACACTTGACCAATCTAAAAGTTAGTTTTTTAAAAAAAATAAAAGTGTAAGTTTTGGTTTCGGTTAACTGTCGACTAACCATGCGATTAACCGAATCACAA
>NCQV01094834.1:0-18877 GCA_002740545.1 Lophocereus schottii | reverse complement strand
TCAATCTATGCCTAGAACTTAGAGTTTTCTCTCACACCCGCCAAGTACTCGATGAAATGCTTGAGAGAGCCTTCATCCATATTTTTGGGCGATTGACTTATGCAAAGAGGTGAGGTCAATTAGCCAGTGTGGGAGAGGGAATAGTCGAGTTCTGGACATGAAAATAGTATCCAAATCGAGTTAGGTCTGGGGTTGCTAGTTCTGTGGTCTAATTGGGCTAACCCCATGAAAATAGATGGTTGGACTAATTAGACTAGCTCACTGACCCTTGAGAGAGGGCTTGGGTGGTCTTTGATGGTACAACTGATCATCTCTAGTTCGTGATGTAGTTTGGGTAGGTTAGGACTCGTCTTGGTTAGTTGGTTCATTCATTGGTCAAATTACAACTCCAAGTCGCTTCTTCTATGTTTGTTAGTGTGGTTTAGGTTACCCTTTATTTTCGTTTGATTTAGCCTAGCTCGAAACACTTTAGTTAGCTTTGGTAGTTGGAAACACAATTTCCTGCTGACGACACTCCAAGTACTCAACGATACACCTTGCACTTGGGTTTATGAATATTAAACTCTATTTTTTTTGCCTATCAGAAATGCCTAGCGGATTCAATGACACTGCATATCCCTCGTACCAAAGATTAATAACCTGTAAATGGTTACACAATTTAGACCAATCAGTTTATACAACATTGTTTATAAACTGGTTACGAAATGCAACATGTAATGGTTGAAAGCGATTCTACCTAACCTGATTTCCCCATTACAATCAAGCTTCGTGTTGGGATGATAGATACGAGATAATACCGCCATTATGCAGAAAATAATGCACACTATCAGGTCAAAGAAGGGAAAGAAAGGATGGGTGGCTATTAAAATCGACCTCGAGAAAGCTTATGACAGACTCAAATGGTCCTTCATCCAAGAGACACTAGAGGACATGCAATTGCCACACATGCTTGTGGAGGTTATCATGTGTTGTGTGACAACTTGTTCACTAAGTGTCTCATAGAATGGTGAATTAACAGATAGGTTTAGGCCAATGAGGGATATTCGCCAGGTTGATCTGTTATCTCTATACCTTTTTGTAGCATGTATGGAAAAACTTTCTCAATTAATTGAGATGGAAGTGCAAAATGGAAGATGATGCTCATTTTTGACAAGCCGAAATGGGCCTAGAATCTTAAGTCTCCTATTTGTAGACAATGTGGTGTTCTTCGAAAAAGCTTCGGTGGGGCAGGATACGTTGTCAAAAACTGCCTGAATAGATTTTGTTGGGCCTCGGGTCAGAAAGTTAGTGGTGAAAAATCCAGTATCTACTTCTCTGCCAGTATGGACACTCAGCTAATTGAAAATATCTACAGTGTTCTTAAAATGCTGAGGACGAAGGGCTTGGGACGATATCCAGGCATGCCCACTTTGCATGGCAAGGTGACCTGTAGTACGTATCAAGCAGTTCTTGAGAGGGCTGACAAGCACCTTACAGGATGGAAAAGTAAATGTCTATCATTAGCAGGACGGATCACACTTATTCGTTCTAGTATTAGTGCTTTCAGGTGTATGTGATGCAAACTGCTCAACTACCCATATCAAATTGTGACGAGGTTGATCAGAAAATTCATAGATTTTTATAGGGAGGAACGAATTTAGAGAAAGATCCATCTTACTCCTTGGGTGCTTGTCACGCGGCCGAAGGAGGCGGGCGGGCTTGGCTTACTGACTATCCGAGCCCTCGGCATGGCCTACTTAATGAAATTAGGGTGGAGCATGGTGACCGAGCCCAATAGGCTATTGGCTAGGGTTTTATCATTTAAATATTGTGGAGGAAGCAAGCTGTTCCACCCACAAATATTAACCCTAGCCACAAGTGCCTCTAACAGGTGGAGGGGAATCCTAGAGCACTTGCTCTTTATTAGGGAGATGGCGGGTATGGTGGTAGGATATGGATATAAAACATGGTTCTAGCTCGACCGGTGGATGAAACCATCTCCGTTACCCATCGTTGTAATGCAATACGTGCCACTAACTGAATTGAAAAGCCATACGCATGATTATTGAAGTGAACAAGGGGGCTGGAAGTGGGACGAGTTTACAAACTTCCCCCCCAACCAACACTGGTGCGAATTGCTTCATTTAAGCTCATGGAGGAAGGAGTGGGTGACAACTGCTGTTGGATTCGGGAGAAGGAAGGTAAATTCAAGCCTTAGTCAGCAATTAATATCATTCAAGATGAACCTGCAACATTGTAAGAAGAAAGTAGGAGTTGGGTACGGAGAATCAAAGGCCTCCAATGAATTAGGGTATTTACATGGTTAGTATTCCATGAAAAAATACTAACCAACATGAATCGTGCTAGGCGTGGGTTAACGGCGGATCCGAGTTACTGGCTATGTGGGGCAGTGCGTGAAATAGAACTTCAAGTTTTACATGAGTGCCTAAATGCGAGAGTCGTGTGGAGGTTTATTGAAGTCCAAGGCATGAAGTATTTGGTGTCTGATGCATATCTGAATAAGTGGACTAAGGCTAATGTCGAGGGTCGACATAACAATCGTGAGTGGGCCACTAAATTTCTCTCCACAAGCTGGTACTTTTGGAAGTGGCAGAATGCGTACTATTTCAGTTGATTGGAAGATATTCCGGTTGAAAAGGGGAGCTTTCTTCTTAGTCAATATGGAGAGATACTCCATGAGTTAGGGCCATTGCACTAAACACTAGAGCTGGAAAGAAGGAAGTCTTAATAAGGTGGGGAGCTCCCCCTAAAGAATGGGCTCTTTTGAATATAGACGGGGCACTGAAAGACAATCCAGGAACTGCAGCGGGAGGTGATGTACTCAAGGTGAATGTGGAGAGTGGATCAGAGGCTTTACCAAAAACTTTAGAAAGTGCAGATTAGTGAAGGCAGAGCTTAGAGCGGCGCTTTATGGCTTTCGGATGGCTCAAGGGATAGGCTTAAAGAAGATTTGGTTTCAGGCTTACTTAATGATTATGGTGGAAATGTTAAAAGGACATGGATCACGGAGTTCAATTCATAAGTCGCTTATCACACAATGCAACAACTGATTGAAAGGGACGACTCAGAAGTTAAAATTTTCCACTGTTACAGGGAAGCCAATCAAGTTGCAGATAAACTTGCAAATTTAGGCATAGAAAATGAGATAGGAGTGGTTTCTTTTGAATCTCCACTAAAGGAGATATTAGATACTTTACATATAGATGTTAAGCGGCCACTAGGAACGTGAAGGAACAATATCCGTTTCTTGGCAATTTTGCTTATGGCCTCTACTTGCTTGGTAATACTCTGATTAAGGAGTTGTGCATGCTCTCTTAGATCAAAGTGCTCAGCTAATGAGTGGCGTGCAGCTGTAATTGTAGCTGATTTCTTCAACTTGACCCCCTCTGTACTAAAACCATATACATGGCCTTTTTTGTCCAGATTTTCTTTAACCCAAAACTCTTCTGGGTTCATAGGCCACAGTTGGGATCCTCCTTCAGTTGCAGCTTGAGTGTACTCCTCCCAATTCTTGTGGTGCTCCTCCTGAAATTTGTAAAAAATTAAACTATTACATACTAAGGCGACAATTATAACATATGAATAATGTTTGAATAAAATGTGCCAAACTTACATATTTTTTTACAGATTTCTTATCAACAAATACTTTGTCTTTGGCCTTGCAGTGAGTGTCCTTAAACAGTTGTTCACATATGAGTTCCTACCTAATGCTTTGGCCTACAAAAATTAAATGTAATAAAGGACCAAATGTTATGAAGGACCAAAACCTCATTCCTTACCATAAATTGAATATCAAAAATACACTTATTAATAAGTTTATTACTTACCAGGCGCCTCTTTCTTTCACTAATTGGCATTGGGCCTCATGTATGCAACGAAGGACCAAAACCACTCAATCTATTCTTTTTATTTTATTGACTCAACTTCTTAAAATTGTCATCCTCACTCCAATGCTTGAGCATCTCACTCCAAACACTAGGTGGCAACCACTTTTGCTTTTTATTGCACTTCCTAGCATATCTAAGAATGTTCCTAAGTCGAGTTACACCTCTGTACTCAAAGTTACGCCGTATCTGGATTTCATTGTTTAGATGCTAGTAGTAGTGTTTCTATAACAAAGTTAAAGTATATTAGTAAGCATATCAAATAATTTAATGATGACATCCAAATTCATTGTATAGGAAACCAACCTTGAACTCATTAAACCATATGTCTCGCTGAGACTGTGGAGCTTATTTCCACGTGGTCCATGGACGTGGGTACTTACCTGCAATGCTTTCAACAATTTTTTGAACTACGCCCTGGAATGGAACAAAACTAAGTATCAAAAAAAATTCGTTAAAATTAATTACTGTAGCCATTAAAAAAATATGAATACTGAAGAAGAAAATTTATAATGAACTTACATATCACCATCAGGTTGCAAAGAAATCTTATTATTTGTGCTTGCAGCTTCAATATCAGGACTTTGTCTATCTCTTCTTGCCCCTTCATTTTGGACCCTTTCATTGTGGACTGAGTGGCTTGGCATTCTAGGATGACCAACAATCTGATTACCGTTGTAATGTGGACTAATATTGCCAAACTGTTGATAAACCAATGGGATAGCTGAAGTGTCACCGATGAGTATTATTGGGTTGGGTTGGATAGGTGACCGCATACCTATACCATAAAAGGTGGCTACATGTAGGGTTGCTCATTCACGCTACCAAAATAATTTCTCAACGGCTGAATTTGGTTAAGGAAACCTCCAAACATTCCACTGAAGGTGTTTGTTTCATAGTTTTCAGCAAGATCATTCTGTGGGGCTGGTTGTGGTGCTTCTCTACCCGAACCACTCCTAACGGTTTGACCACGATCACATCCATAATTTGCTCTAGACATCTAACAAATACGAACAAAATAGACACAAAATGCAGTAGCGCAAACATTGATAGTATTGTCATTGAAAAATTACAATAAACCAAAAACTTTAAACAAATGAATTGGACTAAATGTGTAAAACACATACAATTATTTTTTCTAGCTTGCAATTAAAAATAAAGTACGTAGACATGCCTAAAGATCCATACAACTGAAAGATTAAATCAACCATTGCGGGACACATCGTCATCGTTGCCATCATCATCACTTTGCAATGTCATATCTCCATCATCATCATCATCATCAGTGTCTTTAGCTTCATCCTCCCATTCACCTTCTTCTCCCTCTTCATAGTCATCATCATCATGTTCACCATCCTCATCATGATAATCACCCCAATCATGTCCATCAACATCATCAACTTGTATAGTTTCATTAACTAATGTTGTAGCTATTATGTTATCCACATTCATGGTTGTCATTCCTAAGTGTTGATAGGCAAGCTCTAAATTAACCTTCTCTTTAGGGGCACCATGAGGTTTGTTTGGTATAGCTACCCACCAATTCGCTTTTCCTGGTATCCTCTCAGGGTACTTAAGGTATACCACTTAGTTTGTAGTATCAGTAAATATGAATGGGTCAAACTTTCTGTAACGTTGGTTATGATTAACCCCGGGAGAGGGGGTAAATTTAAGATAACGTAGCCTCCGAGAAACATCCGATTTCAAACCACTCACAATTAAAAGGAACACATTTTTTAATTGGTTCACCTGTGAATTCAACACGATTAACTTTATGAAGTATGCCATAATAATCCCCTGGTACTTCATAACCTTCACCTACTCTTTTGACACATATGCCACAGTTATATGTGGCTTTATCTTCATTCTTAGCCTTGGTATGAAACTGATAACCATTAACTTTATACCCAAAAAAACATTCCACTGCCACAATAGGTCCATGAGATAAGTTGACCAAAAAATTTTACCTCTCATCATCAAACACCTGGTAAGAATTGACTTATGAGGGGAAAAAAAAAAAATCCTTTTTAGAGTAAAAAAAATATTTTGTAGGAATTAAAGATTAGTTATGAAAAATTAGTTACATTGTACTCAAACTACTGTGCAAAATTTGCCTCGATAAACAAGTCAACTTCCATATCACTTGCGTTTGGATTATGACCGTAAAATTGATGTTTAAACCAATTGTATTTAATGATTCAAATTATTTAATTACTCAACTATTTAAGTATTCAAAAGAAACTTTCAATAGCTGATAAACTTACTCCAAATATGGTTAAACTTTATTACAATTCAGTAAGATATGAAGGCGAGCAACACGATACTCCAGCTCAGTAAGATATCTTTTTCCTCAATTTTCAAATGGAGTACCCTTATGATTGAACACCGAAAGAGTTGGCATTTGTGGTTCGGATTGTTGCATACCCTCATTACACCCAATTCTTAGACAATGCAAGCTTGACTGAAAATAATAATTGGCAAAATGTTTAATCTTAAATGCTAAGTATGCCTGAATCATGGATGCCTCTGCATGAGCTTTGTTCTTTGCTGCAGGCTTCAATTAGCCAAAATACCTATCAAAAGGATACATCCATCGATATTGAAAAGGATCACCCAACAAAGCTTCTTCTATTAAATGAATGGGCAAATGTTCCACGAGATTCAAAAAAGCAGGAGGGAAAACTGTCTCTAATTTACAAAGAATTATAGCAATATTCTTATTCATCACTTCAAGCATGCTAACATGTAACTCAGTGGAGCATAGGTTTCTGAAGAATTGACTCAACTTGACCAAGGGTCCCAAAACATCTTCCGGAAAAGCAGTAAAAGCTGCTGAAAGAAGATTCTCCAAAAAGACATGACGATCATGACTTTTCATATTTTGAAACTTGGCGATAGATGGATCAACTCAATTTTCCACATTAGAACAATAACTATCAGGCACATGAACCTCCCGTAACCATTGGCAAACAACCTTTTTTTGAGCTAATGACAGTGCAAACTTGACTTTTAACTTACACAATCTATCAGTGGATCCTCTTGTAGTTAAGTTCAACTCTTGCCTACAGCACAGAATAACATATATCAAGTCTTGCTTTTATGTCATCTTTTGTTTTTTCCGAAACATCGATTACTGTGTTTATAATATTTTCACTGAAACTTTTCTCAATATGCATAACATCAAGGTTATGCCTCAGAAGTTGATGCTTCTAATAAAGCAACTCCCAAAAGATACTTTGCTTTGTCTAGTTGTGTTCACTTTCCTTAAATCTAGGAATTTGAAAATGTACCTCCATAGTCACTTTAGGCAATTTAGACGCTACATCAGACAATATTTCACCAGAAATCCTTTGAGAAGGGCCAATGTGTATGCTCTTCCCTTTACAAAAAAGTAATTTTATTAGCTCTATAATAATGATTTCGAGGCAAAAACTGACAATGGTAATCGAACCAAGATGGCTTTTGTCCATACTGCAACTAAAATGCACAATTTTGGTGCATACAAACAGGACATGCTAACAATCCGTGAGTACTCCAACCGGACAACATACCATAGGCAGAAAAATCATTGATTGTCCACATTAATGCATTATGCAATCTAAAAAGTTTCCGGCATGAAACATCAAATGTATCGACCCTAACATCTCATAGCGTTTTTAACTCATCAATTAAGGGTTACAAGTACACATTAATTCTATTGTTTGGATTTGTTGGACCCAGAATAATACAACTTTAAAATAAGTATGGAGTGGTCATACGCATATCTGAGGCAAGTTATAAGGTATAATAACAATTGGCCACACAGAATACGATCTTTCAGATAGGAAAAATGATCTGAAACCATCAGCACATAGACCTAACCTTACATTCCAAGGCTCTGCTGTAAAATTTGGACACTTTTGGTCAAAATGCTTCCACACTAGTGCATCGGCGGATGTCGGAGAACACCTGATTCTTGGCAGTGCTCATGGTGCCATCTCATGTGGACGGTAGTACTTTTTGAGGTATACAATCTTTGTAATCTTGGCATTAAAGATAGGTAGTGCATTCTAGCACATAAAACCTCTTTATGACCTTGTTGGTTGGATTTGTTTGGTAGTTGCCTTGCATGTCCGCAAAATTTGTATACAAACAAACCCTCATCATGTTTATAATAAATCATACAACCATTTGAATAACAATCAATTTTGTAAACATCCATGCCTAAATCTTTCATTTTTCTTAGCTACTAATGATAATTTTTTAGAATACAACTTTCAGGAGGGCATATATCTTTCATCAGACCAGTAACTTTGTTGAAACAAAGTTCAAATATGCTGTGGCCTGATTTAATACTAAGTAGCCTCACAGATGTTTCTAGTTCAGTTATGTTACACCCTTTATACAAGGGTCTTTGGGCAGATTCAAGCATAGTATAAAATGCCTCAGGATTTACATCATAAGAGCTACTCATGTTCATTTCATTAGCTTGGAAGGCAGCATGAAGTATGTTCTCCATATGATTTGATCATTGTGATCGTAATCAAAATTCATAGATTGTGAACTACTTGCACCCCATACTTTCGAATGATCTTCTTCCCCATGACTTGTCAAATACCAATAATTGTTCACAAACCCCTTTCTATACAACTGAGCCTTTACAACGTTATGTGTAAAATGCTGCATATTCTTGCACTTCACAGATGGACATCTATAAACTTTATTAGTTCTATACTCCTTTTGATTTTGTGCAAATTCATCAAACAAATTTACTCTCATCAACCACTCATTTCTAAGTCCATGTCCATCAAGATTTCTCCTCTTATACATGCATTGACGATGCAATAGCCCATTCATTTGTTGTTAATCTAGTTGCCTTAATAGTTATATGTACTAGTATTAATGTCAATAAATATCTTTTAGAAATTAATTTAATCAATGACCAATAAATTATTGTAATACATCATACAATTCAATATTTGAAAGATAATAATGAACTTATTTATGAATATTAACAAGAGTGTTTAAGCACATAAATAATTATAGGTAAAGATAATAAAAAACCTGTTTCAATTGACAAAAAACAATGCTAAACTTGTGATAGGAATATGAGCAATTGCGATTTTTTTTTCGTTGAACATTATTTCTCTTTCTGCCCATCTAAAATACACAACAAATAAGCCATAACTAACACAATTTACCAAAACAAACATTTCCCTTTCAATATACGGCCATTTAAATCAAAAATTATTTTGTGCGCACAAAATTTTAATAACATTCTTGTTCCATTATCGATAACTATTTACAAACTATTTCATTTATCCAAATCAACATACATTGCAAATTAAATTAAAGATGAAATTATTTACTATAATTTTTACATTCACTAATGACACCAATTAAAAAAATTACTTTTATGTTTAGTTTACATTTTATATTCTCATATTCCGAAAATAGATTTACACAAAAACCTAAAATACAACAATGTAATGAAACATATATACTACAAAAAATTAAATTTAACTTAACCATTTTATTTATCGTAATAAACCTAATTAAGCATCAAACACAAGCTAAAGTATTTATTTCATACTTCATCCAAATACACAAACCCAAAAAACAAAACAAAATACTATGAACCAAAAAGTAAAATAAAAATATTTAAAAAATCAAGCAAATGATACAAAAAATTAAACATACCTCAAAAAAGAATATACTTCACATACTTAGCAAAAATTAATATATAAAACAAATAGAACAAAAAAAAACATACTTAGCAAACTTAAATCATTTGGCAAAACAAAACATGTTCTAAATGCGTAACTACTCACAATTATTTCATTTATCCAAATCAACATACATTACAAATTACACAAAATAACATTAAACAAAAAATAAAATAAAAATACTTAACAAATCAAACAAATCATATAAAAAATTAAACATACTTCAAGAAGACATATACTTCACATACTTAGAAAAATTAATATATAAAAAAAATCGAAGAAAAAATAAACATACTTAAAAAACTTAAATCATTTACCAAAACAAGACACATTTATACATACTTAACATACTTCAACATTTTATAATAATTATACAACTTTTATAAATGTACAAACTTCATATATTTTATTTCACTTATCCAGATAAGTATACTTCACAAATCAAACAAAAAATTAATATAATTAACAACAATTCCACAGATTTAACAGCATAATTAACAAAAATTAACATAATTAACAAAAAATTAACATAATTCACATCAATATTTTCCACATCCATATTTTACGAAACAAAATAAAGTAAAAAAACTATACAAAGATGCTTCAAAATTAAATTTCACAAAATTTAACAACAAATACTAATTTAATATAATCTCAAAACAGAACAATTCCACCAATCTTTAAATATTCGAAAAAATAATCGGAGCATCGGAAAACGGGCGGCCGTCGCAGGAGCGACAGTGGCAACTCTTGACCCCATTCGCAACAAATCAACCACAATAAAAAACACCAACTAACACAAAAATTCAATTTTTAAGAACAACTTAACTAAAAATAAATGATTTACTGTTGAATTGTAGTTGACGACAACTCTTTTTTAGATCATCGACCACTGGAAACTATGTGCTTCCTTCTTCTCTATCTTCATTGCTCCCTCCTTCTCTCTTCGTGACATGCTCTCTCTCTAAGTGGCTGAAATGAGCTACTCAATGGACGCCCACCTAAAATGAAAAAGCATATCTGGATTTTTTTGGAAAATGAGCCCGAATTTTCCAACAGAAATACTACGGGAATCCGATAGAATTCCGTCGAAATTCTCGTCGGATTTTCTGACAGGAAAAATTTCCATCGCAATTACCATCGGAAATTTGAAAGCCCATCGAATTCCCACGGTATTTCCAACAGATTTTTTGATGCCCTCCAACGGGTACCCAGGATGTCGCTTTTTCCGTCGACGTTACACAACGTTTTCGTAGTGTTTGTATAGAATTCCAAAATATCTATAATGACTTTAGTAGAATGAGAAACCCGTTCTAGTAGTAATGACATCTTATTTTGGATTTCCTCCTTTTCTAACAGGATTTCTGCTCTGATGATCACCATTGACAAGCTCACGAGTTAAACTATTTGTCAGAGAATTTTTCGATCCTTATATATATTCAATAGAGAAAGAAAACTGATTAAGCCAATATTGTCAATGCAAGAGTCGCCCTTGCACTTGCATATTTGATAAATTCTTTTTCATAAAATCAAGTATCCCTTTGCAATCAGTTCAAATAAGAAAAAAATTTGGGGCTAAAAAGATTAAGAACTTTTCAATTCCCCTTATGACTGCATGAATTTATTTTTCTATTGTAGGATAGTGGCATTCTTCTTTATTAAAACTTCCACCGTAATATTTTTGGAGTTTTTCTCCTTCTTTGATTTTGAGTACTGTACTCTAGTGTTTATTGCTAGCATCTATCTGAAAAATTAAATCATCTCTATTATTAGGCAGATTAAGAACACAAAGATTTTTACACATCTTTTTAAAGTTTTGAATAATTGTTGAATCGCTAGGCTTACTTCTTTCTTGAGTTTCTACTGCAACGGTTTTGTTAATTTTGCTAGATCTTTGATGAAATCTGAAGCATAGGTAAGCCATCTAAGAAACCTTTCTAATGCTTTCTATTTTCAATTTTTTCCTAAAAATTTTGTATTTTTTTAAGAATATATTTTTGTAGGGTGATTTGTCCAACTTTTATTTTTAGACCTAAAAACTCAATTTCTTGCTCAGCATAAATGTAATTATTTTGACCAAGAATAATGCCATGATTAATTCATTTTTGGGTGACAAGTAGGACATCATCTTTGTGTTGTTCTATAGTCTTAGAAAAGACAAGGATATCATCAATGTAAACTAGGCAACAGTGGTTAAGGTCCTTGAGCATATTATCCATTTTTCTTTGAAATATTTGAGGTGTATTTTGTAGACCACATGGCTTTACTATCAACTCATAATGTCCTTGAGGGGCACTGAAAACAGTTAAGTGAATGCTTTCTTCATCCATTTTTTATCTGCCAGTATCTGCTTTTGCCATCCATTTTTAAGAACTAAGAGGCTCCTTGAATTCTATTGAAAATGACTGTTTTGTTCGAAATATAATAATCATCAAAGACAGTATTATCATAAAGATTTTTATAATTGATTATCATTCTTACTTTTCTCTTTTTTCTTCAGCATGATTTTGTGCCATGAAAGTAGGACTAGCGTGCGAACTCTTAGTAGTTCTGATTAACCCTTTATCTAGAAGTTCTTGATTTGTTTATTAAATTCTTAGATAACCTGTTGTGTATACACCATTTGTTTAACTCAAATAATAATATTGGGATTTAACAAATTGATTTTTACAAATATTTTGTCTTTATCCCAAAAATTTATTGGGTTATTAGAGTAGAGTTCTGTGTATAGTTGCTCTTGTTGTTCAGTGATTTGCTCTTTAACAGATAACTCAAGTAATGAGATTGTTAGTGCTGCTTCACGTTGTGCAGGCATTACCTTCTCATCATGTTGATTGCATATGAACTCAATCTTTTGATAAGTGTAAGCCCTACTTAATTTTTCAATAGGAATTGAGTGACCATTAATTATTAATATTATTTGATTGATGGTCTGTGTGCATGGGGAATAAAATCTCTAAAAATTATATCCAATAATCATATCATTAGAGGCTTAGTCAGTAGCCCATAGAATTGGTATAATGCATTGGACTCCTAATTCCATGGACAACCCTTCTATGGTTTTGTCATGGCTCATAATCCTATTATCAGCTATCCTTACTTATAAAGAGTTTTTTGCTTTCTTCCATATGAATTCCGAAAATAAAGATCTTTTTTCAAAACAGACAGAACAACCGCTATCTATGTAGCACATAATTCATATTTATTATACCTCTCTAGACATATATGTATTGGGATATAGATGCGATTAGGATTTGTATTGGTGACTTCATATATCTCCATAGTCATATTTTTGGCTAATTCATCCTCATAGATTGGCTCACTAATAGTTCTTGTTTTATACCCAATGACTTTTCTTTCGAGACACATTCTTCAGTCCACACTATATCTTACAAGTTCAAAACTCATCTACTCATTTCATTAGTCATGCTAATTGTATCATCTTCCGTAACTTCTTCTTTAGTGGATGAAGACTCTTCTTACCATTCCGATCTTGTACTCATATTTCTTAATAGTTGGTGTTTAATGGTAATTTTACCATTCTCATTAATTTTTATAATATTTTTCTTATTGATTTTTATGGGATTAGCAAAGCTAAATATCCAAGATCTATCAATTTTTATCTCCTATGGATTGGACTTTATCCGTTGAATCTTTTGCATTAGAGTAAGACTTTCAAATTTTTCTACCTCTATTATTGTTATCTTAGTCTTTAGATATATAGTATTATCTAACTTATAGATTATCTTCCAAAATATCCTCAATGGCTAACCTCCTCTCTTCATATCCATTGCAATTGTTATTATTTTAATTAATAGGGAAGTTTGTAGTAAATTCATTTTTTAGACTCACATAATATTCTGGTCGATAATTGAATCCTACAAATCCACTACATATATTAGTCTTAATCCCTATGATAATTTGATTATTAAATTTGGTATGCTTGATATCACAGAGCTAAGCTTAAAAGGTCAATATCTTTGCTAAAATATTGTAAATGGAGCAATTTGAAATTGGATGCTTCCAACATGAATATACCTGCACTTTCTATCTTTGTTGTGCTCAATAATATTTTCTCAATCAACGAGTTTAACTTCTTCCACATCATACTCACAGTCTTTTATTTCTAAATCTCCTTCCATCATTCGCATACATACTTACTCTTTAATTGAAAGATGAATTTTTTTATAGATCTTGTCTTTTTGGATTATGGGAAGAATCCAATCCCCCTTCTTCGTTCGCATTGTCTATAACAAACTCTTCTCCTTGAAGATCACCAAAACTATTCGAGCTATTTTTCATCACATGACTAGTTTCTTCATGATCACTTTCTTCATATTCATCTTCTAATGTGATTTCAATAATTCCTTCGTTGTTATTCAAGGCTAGTCCAATGCCTCTTTCTCACTTAGCTCAAAGTAATCTAGGCTACCCAAGGTTACTAAGATTGTTATTCTTCCTATTTTTGCATTGGTTTGCATAATGACCTACTTGTCTATATGTCCAACACTTACAATTATTTTTCTTAGCCAGACAACAAGGGGCCTCTCTTAAAAAACTTCATTTTTCTAGGGCTTGGTTTGTTACAATATTTTCTTTTATATTTCTCTCCCCTTTGCTTGTTAAAGCTCTTTTTCTTATAGAACTTTCTTTTTCCTCTCCTTTTAGGCTCTTTTCCCCACTACTAATGAGAATCCTAACAAGTTAGAAACTGCTTCTTGATTTACTTTTGCTTTTGGAGTTCAAGGCATTTATCATTGATCCATTTTCTTAAATAAGAGATTCTCGAACCAAGTGTATTAATGACATCTGCTTTCTCAAGCCATGCAATGTACTTTTCATTAATTATAGACTTTATCGAATATGATAATTTGTCATAGAATAGACTAAAATTGGTTTCATTATGTTCAATTTTGTAATAATATTGACTAAATTCAGCAATATAGTTTTTTAGATATCTCACATCCTATAACTCTATTATATCATTCATAATCTTTCTTTTCCATTCTCTTACTTTTTCTTCAGAATCAAATTTAGCTCCGATAAATTCAGCTTCGATTTCCTTACATAAATTTTTGAACATTGCAGCTGATGTTTCCATAATTCTTAATGCATTTTTACATCTTCATTTAATAAATTGCACCAGTCAGCTAAAGTACCAGAAAAACTATGTTCAATATAGTCTAGAAAATTAGTAGCAGTTCAAGTAATATTTAGTTTTAGGATGCTATTCATACCTTTTTTCCTATGCTCAAATATTTCTTCTCTATTACAAGTTCCGTCTACATTTAAGATGTATCCTGTTTGACTAATTGGGAAAAGGTCAATCTCTTCAAATGTCCTAGTTTTCCATGGGATAAACCCAAAGGAAAAATTGGTCGTACGTCTCGCTGGAATGTACCTAGGTCTCATAAAATGAGTAGTTCTTCTGGAAGATTCATCGAATTCGTCGGGTATAGGAACAACATTGCTGACTAGATTGGTCTCGATTTCATCTAGCTTGAGTTTTTCTCCAATCTCATTGGTTTCATTGTCAATTACCATTTTACCAAATTTTTTATCCAGTTTCTTTCTAGCTTCTTCTAAAAGTACAGCATTAAGATTTTCTAATTTAATTAGATTCATCTGTTGATATATTTCTTCTTCTAATTTTGCATTATTTGTTTCTTCATTATCATCCGATAATACATTCTGTTTACCAACTATTGCACCTATGATTTTGTTTAGTTCTTCTGGATCTTGTTCTTTCACTAACATATTCTATAGCTTTTTAAGATTCTACTGCTTATACTTTATCCTCTTCTTCTTTTCCTGGCTTTTCAGCCAATTTCTCACCTGATTTTTCTTGTACTTCTTTTTGGATTTTTATGTCATGCGAAGGAAGTGGATTTTTGTTTTTTGGAAAGGATATTTATACTTAAATAGAGTACTAATACTTCAGGTAGAATTTCCACTATGTCTAATCTCGTTAATTATGGAAAGATGGATTACAGTCAATTATTTCTTGATCTCTTTAACTTCAGTCCTAGTTTTTCTAATTCGACTATTAGTTCTAAAAATATATCAGTGATATAATTTAATTGAGGTGCTACTAAAGTGATTCTTTCCAGTGAGTGAACAACATATGAATAATTAGGAGCAGGATAAGTTGGTGGTAATTCAAGCATTAATCACAGTTAATTAGCTTAATTATCTTAGTTATTTTCTGATACCATTTGAAAGAGGACTTCGAGTAGTACCTATGAGTAGAAAACCACGTGCACAAAATTAAATTTTTCGAAAATAAGTTATGAACACCCCTAACCCTTAGGCTAGAAGTGTCAGTGATTTTTTAGAATTTTGGAGCCTAAAAATTGATTATATCCCAAGCTTAAAGCCTCACATTAGGTCCATGCAATAAACAAGATCATGAAAGACATGCCCACAAGCTCAACAGCTACACGCCAGAAATCACAAGTTTACGGGCTACATGCCCGGAGTACACCAAATGCAAAGTTCAATAGGGAGAAGGGAACAAGAGATACAACTAAAGGATCACATATCTGGAGCGTTGGGATTTACATCCCAAAAACAACTTACTTTTTTTAAAACGACGACTGACTAATCATATGATTGGCTCACAAGGCCTTTTAAATAGACTGTTATTCAATCTGCGTTACATGAAGTTAAGTAATTAACTTACATGTGATCAAGAAATTAATGATACATCATAATACATTACTAACTCATATACCCACGTACAAAATACATAATCTCTTTTTCTAGAGTAACAAGGGAGACTCCACTTCGACTTAAGTGAACTAACTTCTACCTGTCATATCAAGAACCTAGGGAAAAGGGGAATAGAAAGGGGATGAGCTACCACACGCTCAGTGAATGAGTCTCAACCCCTACTAAACAAAACAAATGCACATAATACATTAGGTAGCATTCACACATAATTTGATATTAAGTATCATATAATAATTATGTAGGGTCTCCCATATTCATTATTACTCGATCATGTTCTAGACTTGATAGTATCCTTGCCCTCCTTCTATTTCACACACAGGAGTACTCAACTTGCCTAAACTATGTCTCTTGTAGCTTATTAGTGACAATCACTTACTTAACATCACATAGCAAGCGTACTAGGCTTAATAGGAAACTAATTCATGCACAAATTCAAGTATGGAGAACGGTAGAGCATTCAATTCGCACATAATCATATATTGTCCCAGAGTTCAATTAAAATCACCAAGCGGGATGCTTTTAGTAAGGAATTGGGATTAACGCATAAAAGACAAAGACCATTGCCTAAAACTAAGAAAGTCTTCATAAAACAGCCATTATTCACTGGCGAATAATTTGGGATTCAATAAAAGCTCTTTTTAAGAGTATATACAGTTTTTCAAATCTTAGCACTGTCATAGTCCTCGAATGAGGAGTTTACATCATGTAACATATATGAAATCATTTTATAGGATATTAAATTCTTATATTTGTTCTATTTTGGGGAGATCTGCACTCACCCTTTATATTATCCCCGAGATCTCTTATAATCAGTGGACCATTACCCTCGACAGGGTCTTCTAGGGTTCCTACTCGTAGGTCTACTCCCAAAGAGTTAGGGTTCCTACATACCGGGTGTGCTCCCTAAACATTTATCCAAACATTTAGCACCATAGCCCAAAACATTTCAGATGCATTCCACTTTAAGTACACTTCCATCAAAATTTTCATTGTATCACAAATAATGACATTTTTATTCTCAAGAGGGCTAAAAAGCTTTAATGAATTCAAGTCAACTTTTGAAAGCATAAACCACTCATTTGGGCAAAGTATGCTGACAAACACACTAGTGGCCATATGACTACTCACTTATCAAGGTGTGTGATATTAAAACTCGTTAAAAAGCTAGTAGTTGCAATTATGTATAAACATCTCGATTTTGCATTGTTTCATATGCAAAACAATTCATACCGTCACATAAGATTCCGTGCAGTCGCATAAAGAATCAAATAAGTTATAAAAGAGTCTATAACATTTAATTATAGTTCATTATTATCAAACGAATGGTCTAAAAGTCACAGTTAACCGCATATCTCAGAAGCTTGCCATATCAAAGCAAATCACTTACGCACTTATCCACACAGACCTTCAAGTATATCTCAAACATATTGATTAGTAATTCAAATTGTTTTCCAACTCAACAGCTCACTTGGACAGGCTCTCACTTGAATAGCCCCTAGAAGCAATCAAGGATTCTTTAAAAATCGCATTACTTATTAAGTAAGTGGGACATTGCTTTGGTCAATGTAGTAAGGTAAGTGACCCTTAAGCTAGTTACAGATAAATTCAATCATTCAAAAGTTCTTAATGTAAAAACAACGGGACATGTTTAAAGCGAA
Organism: Lophocereus schottii; assembly: GCA_002740545.1. Classification (NCBI taxonomy): domain Eukaryota; kingdom Viridiplantae; phylum Streptophyta; class Magnoliopsida; order Caryophyllales; family Cactaceae; genus Lophocereus; species Lophocereus schottii. The sequence goes on along the minus strand of NCQV01094834.1, from coordinate 898 downwards.
TCAAGCGAGTTTCAATCGAATTGATTTCTTAGTCCACTCACTTAGTGTAAGACTGTTAAACACACAAGTGACATTGAGTAATTAAGATTACAATCTGTAACTCACACGTATACACTCAATATATAAGCCATTTAAAAAAAGGTAGGGCTGAACGGAGGTAACCACTGCCCGGATCCCAGAATCGATTCTCAATTGAACTATTCTGTTAGACCGGCTAGCCACTCCCTATTTTCAGCCTTGCTCCTAACCATCACATGCACACATAGACAAGGGCGATCATTGAGCATGCTTTTGACAAAATCCCAAAGGTGGGTGCGCAAACTAATGATGCTATAAATATAATCTGCTAGTCAATTAAACAATTGAGTACAAACATAGCAATCACAATGACACTTCTCAACTCATCATGCCAATTCCAACACTCATGTCCCAGCCTCCCTCATCACAACACTGTCCCAAAGTGTACCTTAAATTCAAATTAATAACAGCGCAAATAGCTCATGCAGCCTCTTTTTACTACTAAACTCCATAAACGTTGGCTATACATAAATCTCCTTCATAGACTAAACAAGGTAGTGAAAACGCTTTGAAATTAATTATACTTTGAAGGGATTGAGAACGACTCACCTAAATTCCAAGCTATAAGACTTAGTTCAGGGTTACTTTGACTGAGTTCAAGACCCTCCTCCTTCCCTAGTTGTCATCGTGCCTGACTGCCCTCTGCTCATGCTCTCTCTTTCTTGTTCTCTGCCCTTCTCTCTTCCTCTCTCTACATCGGTGGGGTGGAACTGGTGTGGAGGTGGCGGTTTAGGGTTCCTGAGGGTTGAGCACTGCCAGGCAAGCCGTTATTGTCTCTGGCCATGACTACTACCGCTCGCTCACTCACTCTCTCTTCGGC
>NCQV01094820.1:0-10719 GCA_002740545.1 Lophocereus schottii | reverse complement strand
CACGCACACACACACACATATGTGCACACACACACACACACGACACACATATATACGTCATTCGAGGGTGGACAATGCGTCACGTTTGGGTGGGTTCACCCGTATATTGTAATATTAATAAGGGGTTGGATCATTCATGAGTCGGCACATCTAAAACATGTTGATGGGTCAAGGCAGTTTAACCCATTAATAACCTATTTAATAGTTCGATGTTTTGCTAATTAACCTACCATTATCTAATCATATATACTTTATTATTGGGTCGTTCCTAAAACGAACAACAGTGGTTCCATTAGCCAACGCTTACATCAAGTTTGAGACCAATTAAAAGGAAACCAAATGAAAGAATATTACAGATGAGCAAGATATCACCATTATCTTTTAACTATAAACATCAAAATTTAGATTATTAAAGAGTAATATTATATAAAATTCGATGAGTCATATTCATTTTTACTAAAAATATAATGGTATGACTTACACATTTTTAATACTTGTTTTATTCTAAATTGATTTTTTTAAGACTAGATATTTACTTCATGCCCATTTTGTAAAGTTGTTCTATTTATAAGTGGTATATGATGTTATTTAAGGGGAATGAATTTTGGAAAGAATGGGCACCATCATCCAATTTGCAAAAGGATGTGATGATTATATAACGTCTTTCTAAACGATCCGTTATAATGAAAAATGTTATTGTTAAGGGGAAAAAAATTAAAGAAAAATAAAAAATAAGGATATAATATTCGGGTCGAGAGGGAGGGCTTAGGTTGGCTTTGACCTAAAAACTTACGGGTTTTTGGGTTCGATTTATTTCAGTTTAAGGTTGAGAAAATCGTGTTCAAACCCTATAATGTCGGGCGGATTCGGGTCAGGTCAGTTTTCGCCAGGTATACACACACACACACACACACACACACATATATATGTGTGTGTGTGTGTGTGCATATGTATACACACACACACTTATATATATCTTTGTGTGTGTACATATATATGTACATATATGCACGTACATATATTTGCTTATGTATGTGGGTGTGTGTATGTCTCTATGTGTGTTTGTGTTTATAGATATATGTGTGTGTATATGTATATATATGTGTGCGTGTATGTGTGTGTGTGTGTCTCTCTGTCTCTCTGTGTGTGTGTGTGTGTGTGTCTATGTCTGTGTCTGTGTCTGTATCTGTGTCTGTGTGTGTATGTATATTTATGTATGTGTATATGTATACATGTATATGTGTGTGTGTGCACGCGCGCGCGCGAGCGCATGCGCATGTGCAGAGAGAGAGGGAGAGAGAGACGCGTGAGTGGGCGAGAGGTGTGTAAATGCGACCATATAAAATTTTTTTAAGCAAGAGCATTTAGGAGGATGTCATGGGATAAGGGATTGAGGGGTGGCTTTATTTATGTCGGAGGGCCTATTTGTCCTATTGTATGTTTTCTTTTTATTAACTTCTCTGCCTCTTGTGGTAATAGGGGGAAGGAATGAATTATGTATTCTATGTTCTAAGTCTTAGCGTTCTTAGCCTTGTCCTATTAGTCATTTTGAACATATTACATTGACCACTTCTTTTATGTTACACTACAGTGACCCATTTTGACCTTTGTGGGATGCGAACCCTTCACAGCGATATATATGGTCTTGATTGGTTGCCCGATCCAAGGTATTTTGGGATACATCTATTGGAAACAAACCAGCATCTTGAAGTATCTGTGTTAGGCCTTTATGGATTACTTTGTGGTCTTAGAAAGCGCCATGCTTTTGGATCATGCGCAGTGTTTTTTTGTTAAGGGGGAGATGTAAGTAACAGGTGTGTGTCGAACATCACTTATGCCTCAAAAATAAATGATCATTGCAATTGAGCAATATGTTGAACTTTGTGGTAGTGAAAGGCTGAATAGCCCAATTAATGAAATATTGAGGAAATTTCAATGCTTTCATAGTTTATCATTATCCAAATAATCATCAAAATCTTCATTAAGTTGAAGATGCTCTAGATCCTATTTTTTAAATTATTTATGAAGATATTCTTTTTTTTTTGGATAAGAATTTTACAGCTCCAACATCAAATAGATAATCAAAGATATCTTCTGAAGTAGCTCCTTTTACCTTCATACATTTGCTGAAATCATTATGATAGACAAAAGTAGTGTTCCCGTAATGCATTAGGTTCTTTCTTGTTCAATTGATGCCCACATTTGATGATAAATGTTGTAAAATCTAATGGCTCTTACTAAGGCAAGATCACTAACTACTTCTTGTTGTTCCAGAAACCATTCTTGCCATTGATCAGTGGGATCGTCTAAGTTAAAAAATTAAAGAAGATAATGTGCTTGTTTGACTTTTCCATTTTCACACTCAATATAGTGTAATGTATCTTGACATACAGACTTCTATTGTATGAAATTTTTGTTGAACCATCAAGAGATGTAAGAACCTAATGGATCCTTTTAAACATGCACTGTTCAAACTTAATCTTGAGAAGAATGGGCACTTCAGATATGGAATTTCCCTGAGTTAAGCTACCGTTTCATATTTTCATACTTTCATTATGGAGTCACCTGGAGAGATTGAATATGTTGGGATTTAGATTATTAACTCGAGATCTATCAAAAAAGAAGATCGTAATAGTCCATGACTCCCAAATATCATATGACTCCTAAATACCATTTTTCTTTAACACAGGAACTTATTTTTCATAGAATATCATAAGAACACCTTAGGTATATCATTTGTCATTCTAAAAGGCCAAATCTTTATGCTATTAGACAGGCAGAAGACAGTAGACCAAAGTGTGATCTGCTTTTTATACGAAATTCTAAAATATCCATAAGGACTCTACTTAAAGGAGAAACCCGTTTTAGCAATAAGATATTTCATTTTGGATTTCCTCCTTTTCCAGTAGGAGTTCTTCTCTGATGATCACCATTGGTGTTCACGAGTTAAACTATCTGTTGGAGAATACTTCAATCCATTTATATGTTCAATAGAGAAAGAAAATTGGTTAATCTATAATTGCCAAAGTAGGAATCACTCCTGCACTTGTATATTCGCTAAATTCTTTTCTATAAAACCAAGTATCCCTTTGCAATCAGTTCAAATGAGAAAAAGTTTTGAGGCTGTAAAGATTAAAAACTTTTTAATTCTCCTTATGATTATAAGGATTTCTTTTTTCATTGTGAGATGATTGCATTTTGCTTTATTAAAATTTCTATTGTAATAGATACAGAGTTTTCTCCTTTTTTGATTTTTAGTTCTACACTTCAGTGCCCATTGCTGCCATCTGTCTCAAAAATTAAATCATCTCCTCCATTAGGCAAATTAAGAAGATGAAGACTTTTACACATTTTTTTGAAGTTTTGAATAATCTTCGAATCAATAAGGGTCCACATCCAACTTACTTCTTTCTTCATTTTTTTGTTGCAATGGTTTTCTTAATTTAGCTAAATTTTTAATAAAATTTGAAGCATAGATAAGACATCGAAGAAACCTTTCTAATTACTTCCTATCTTCAATCTTTTTAGAAAAACGTTCTATTTTTTCTAGAACATGATTTTCTAAAATGATTTGTCTAACTTTTATTTCCAAACCTAAAAAGTTGATTTCTTATTCACCATGAATACACTTGTTCTTACATAGAATAATACCATGATCAATGCATCTTTGGGTGATAGTTATAACATCATCTTTGTGTTGTTCCATGGCATTGGCAAAGACAAGGATATCATCAATGTAATCTAAACAGTAGTATTAAGATCTTTGAAGATATTATCCATTTTTTTTGAAATATTTGATGTGCATTTTTTAGATCAAATGACATTAATATGAATTCATAATGTCCTTGAGTGCCGCAGTTAAAGGAATATTTTCTTCATCCATTTTTTATCTGCCAGTAGCCACTTTTATAGTCAATTTTCGAGAACCAAGGGGCTCTTTGAATCATATTGAAAAGGGCTATTTGGTTATGAATATAATGACCATCAATGACAGTATTATCATTACGCTTTTTGTAATTGATTATCATTATTGGTTTTCCTCTTTTTTCTTGAGCATGGTTTCTTACTATGAAAGCGAGACTGGTATGAGAACTCCTATTATTTCTATAATCCTTTATCAAGAAGTTCTTTGATTTATTTATCCAATTCTTGGATATCCTGGTGTATATACACCATTTGTTTGAGTTTAATAATAGGGTTGAGATTTAACAAAGTAATATTTGCAAGTGTCTTATCTTTATCCCAAAATTTTAGAGATTATCAAATTAGAGTTCTTCGCATAATTGCTCATGTTGTTCAGCTATCTATTCTTTAATAGATAACTCAAGTAGTGAGATTGTTGGTGCTATCTCATGTTGTGTAGGTATTACCTTCTCACTACATTAGTTATGTGTAAATCCAATCTTCTGATGAGTGTAAGCCTCATTTAATTTGTTAAATAGGAACTGAGTCCATTAATTATGAATATTATTTGGTTTATCGTCTGTATGAATGGAGAATATAGCCTTTGAAAATTATTTCTAATAATTATATCATGAGAGTATTGATCAGTAGCATATAGAACTGGTATAATGCATTTAACTTATCCTATTTCTATAGATAACCCTTCTATGGCTTCACTGTAGCTTATTATGCTATTATCAACTATCCTTACTTGTAAAAGATTGTTTTCTTTTTTCCACATAAATTCTAGAAATAAAGATCCTTTTTCAAAACAAATAGAACAACTACTATCGATGTAGGCACACGATTTATATTTATTATATCCCTCTAAACATATGTTTATTGGGATATAGATGCTATTAGGATTTGTATTGTTGACTTCATAATATATCTCTATAGTCATATTTTTAACTAATTTATCTTCATAGATTGGCTTAATAACAGTTCTTGTTTTGTACAATAACTTTTCTATTTAGATTCATACTTCAGTCTATACTGTATCTTATGGGTTTAAAACTCATTCTACTCATTTACTTGTTGTACGTCTTCTTTAAGCTCTTCTTTAGCTATCGCAGATCTTTCTCTCCATTCTAATCTTTCGCTGATGCTTCTTAATAATTGGGGTTTAAAGGTAATCTTAACATTCTTATCAATTTTTATTACATCTTTCTTGCTGATTTTTGTGGGATTGATGAAGTTATATATCCAACCTATTGATTTTTATCTCCCACGGATTGGATTTTATCATTTGAATCTTTTATAATGGAGTAGGACTTTAAAATGTTTCTACTTCTATCATTGTTATCTTAGACACTGGATCTATAGTATTATCTAATTTGTAGAATATTTTTCAAAATATACTTAGTGGGTAACCTCCATTTTTCATATCCATTCCAACTGTTTTTATCTTAAGGGATAGGAAGTTTTTGGCAAATTCATCTTTTAGGCTCACATAATATTCAGGTTTGCAATTAAATTTTACTGACCCATTACATAAATTGATATTAATCCTTGTGATAATTTGATTATTAAATTTGGTATACCTGATATTACAGAGCAGAACATAAAGATCAAACTCTTTATCATAATACTGTAATGAAATGATTTGCACTTAGAGACTTCCAATATAGGTGTACCTATACTTTCTATTTTTGTTATACTAAATGATATTATTTCAATGAATGAGATTAATTTCTCCCACATCATATGCATAGTTTTTTGTCTCTAGATCTCCTTTCATCATTTCATATTCATATTTATTCTTTAATTAAATGATAGATTTTTTATGGATCATGTCTTTCTGAATTACGGAAAGGACATAATCTCCTTTGAATTCTTCGTTCTCATTATCTATAACAAAATTTTCTCCTTGGTAATCACCAAGACTAATTGAACTCCTTTCCATCATGCGAATAGTTTCTTCATAATCACTCTCTTCATTTTCTTCCTTCAATACATTAATCTCAATAATTTCTTTCTTATTTTCCAGGGCTAGGTCTAGTGCCTCGTGTTCATTGAGCTTAAAATAATCTAGACTACCCAAGGTTTCTATAAGCTAGATACTCTTCGTATTTTTGTATTTATTGCATAATTACCCACTTATCCGTATGTCTAGCACTTACAATTGTTTTTTCTGATAGGACAATAAGCAGCTTTTCCAAACAATCTTTGTTTTTTGGGGATCAGTTTGTTATAATACTTTGTTTTATATTTCTCACCAAAAGCTCTTTTTCTTATAAAATTTTCTTCTTTTTCTTCTCTTTTAAGTTCATTTCCTTATTGATGAGGAGAATACCAGCAAGCTAGAAACTGTTTCTTCATTTTCTTTTGCTTTTGAAAATCAAGATATTAATTATTGACCCATTTTCTTAAATAAGAGATTCTTGTGCCAATGGTATCAATGACATCTGCATTTTTAAGCCATGCAATGTACTTTTGATTGATTATAGAATTTATTGGATTTGCCAATTTGCCATAGAACAAACTAGGATTGATTTCATTATGCACAATTTTGTAATAATACTGACTAAATTCAACAATGTAATTTTCTAGATATCTTACGCCCCAAAGCTCTACGTTACTAATATTTCTTTGCCATTCTCTAACTTGCTTTTCGAAATCAAGTTTAGCTCTGATAAATTTGATTATGATTTTCTTACATAATTTTTTGAACATAACAACTTGTGTTTTCATCATTTTTAATACATTTTTACCTTTCCTATCTAATGAGTCATACCAGCTGACCATGTGGTATTCAAGCTAAGGATACTATTCATACCTTTTTTTCAATACTCAAATATTTCTTCTCTGTTACAAACTCCATCTATGTTTAGGATGTATCTAGTTTGGCTAATTGGTGTAAGGCCAATCTCTTCAAAAGACATGATTTTTCTTGGAATGAACCCAAAAGAAAAATTAATTGTATGTCCTACTGGCATGTACCTAGGTCTCATAAAATGAGTATTTCTTCTAGGTGATTCACTAAACTCTTCAGGTTTTGGAATTACATTATTAACTAGATTGGACTTAATTTCATCCATGTTGACTTCTTCTCCAATCTCGTTGATTTCATCATCACATACCATTTTACCATTTTTTTTATCCAGTTTTCTTCTAATTTGTTCTAAAGAGACAACATTAATATCCTCTAGTTTATCAAGTTCATTTATTGATATATTTCTTCTTCTGACTAAATATTATTTATCTCTTCATTATCACCAGATAATAGATCCTGTTTTTAACTATTGCACCTATGATTTTATTTAATTTTTCTAGATTTTATTCTTTATCAAACATATTCTGTAATTCATCAATATTATACAGCTGATGCTCCATCCTCTTCTTCTTTCTCTTCCTTTTCAGATGATGTTTTAACTGATTTTTCAATTGATTTTTCTCGTGCTTCTTTTTAGATTTTTATATCATGCGAAGGAAATTGATTTTTGTTTTTTGGGTTTTAGAAGGGATGTTTATGCTAAAATGGAGTACTAATACTTAGATTAGATTTTTCACTCTGTCTAATCTCATTGATCAAAGAAAGATAGATGACAGACAATTGCTTTTTTATCTCCTTAATCTCAATCTTAATTTTGGCTAATTCCATCTTTAATTCTAAAACTATATCAGTAATATAGTTTAATTGCGGTGCAACTAAAGTGGTTCCTTCTGTGAGTGCATAATGTGTGAATAATTAAAAGTAGGACAAGTAGGTGATGATTCAAGCAATAAACGCAGTTAAATGCACTTAATTAGCTTAATTAACTATTAATTATCTTAATTATTTTTGGCCATCTGGCATTGATACCCAATGAAAGAGGGTTTCGAGTAGTACCTATGAGTAGAAGATCGCATGCACAAAAATAAAATTTGCAAAAGTAAGTTTTTAAGTATTGGGGTAAAATATGCAAATTTGAAAAGTTTAGGACGAAAGATGAAAATAAAAATAGTAAACTGTCCCCTTAAAACAGTTTTCACATAATATAATATGTTCTACTAACATGACCCTCTAATTATGATTTCCTCACAGTGCATGGTATTTGGCTCTAATTTTTTGGTTTTGTTGATAATTAAAATTTAATTTATTAATTAGGATAACTATTTATAATATTTTTTTGGAGAAATAATTAAAATAGAACTGAGTAGAACAACTTATTCTAAAATTTTGTACGATATCAGTTGTCCCTAATTTGTTGTTCAAAAAACTTTTGAATATTTGTAGATAATTATTATGCAATTGTACAAATTAATAAGAAGAGTTCGTACAATTTAACGAATATATATGAAAGACATAAAACCAATAGCATAACATGATAGGGTAGCAACATAACTTGATAAGGAGGTAGAATGACTAAGCCTAAAACAATTTTATCACACATCTATATGATACATAATAGTAATTATTTAAAACTATTGACCAAACCTAAAACAATTTTATCACACATCTATACTATACATAATAGTAAATATTCTAAAACTATCATTTTCTGCAAGGAGCTTGATTTGCAAAACTTCGTGCAATATGGACTGTTAATTAAATTCTTCCAATCAGTCACGATCGTTAAATCTAAGTTCAATTTTTTAAAAGGAAGAAAAGAACCCATAACCACCCGAACTCATAACCATCCACCCCCACCAACCCGACTTCTCCCCGCATAGGACACTCTTCTCCCCAAACCAAACTCCCCTCTCCCTCCTCCTCTCCCCCTCTCTCTATAGTAAATCGATGATTCTTCCCCAGTGATTTTCTTGACTCTCCCTCTACCCCAGTCCCTAATCCATAAGACTCTTACCACACTTTTCTTCTCATCCTCACAAAATTACAGAACTTTCACTCAAATGCCAGTTGATTTTGATTGCCTATTGGACTTATGATTGCAAAAGCTATGCATCATTTCCTACTTGGGTGATGCTATTATTTGTATTCTAGTTTAAATTTATCTAACTCTGTGACTAAGCTTAACGTTGTGAATCAAGTTTTTTTTTTCCCTCCAAGTTGTGTGCCCCCTACTTGCACGAAGTTAATTCTTTTTGTTTCTGTTTAGATCTATGTATTTTTGTTGATTTTAGGTCAATTAAAATTGGTTTCTAGGTCCTTTGGGTATAACTGTATACGCTCTTGGTTATTGGTGACATGCATGTCTCACTTTTCGTGTGCGAGAGCAAAGAATTAGGAAATTTATTCACTGGCTGTCTTTCCTTTGCTGAACTTTAATCTCCCCTTCACCTCAAAAAAATTCTAATGTAAACCTCGGCTTAATTGTTTTAGGGCAAAGGTGAAATAAAGCAAGAATATCTAATATGAAACCTATATGCCCTCTAATGCAGAAGCTTCTACATAATATATGCACTAGAGTTCTACAGTTCGACATGGTAAAATCATATAAAAACATCAATATCGGTTTGCATCATTCTTTAGTACTATGACTTCATTTGATGTCATGTTGTCCCATCTGATCTACTATGCTATTTGCTATAAATCATTAGTGGTATGCCATTTATTCTCATTGTTGAAATATAGTGCGTCTTTTGTGTAATACTATTCATTTTTATGACCTTAATTTCTTATCATAGAACAATGATAACAGCGGTCTTAATTGTTTATTACTAATTTCAATTGTCAATTACTTACTAATTGTATATCTTACAAACCTCTTGAATGTTATTAATGACATTTTGACTTTTCTGTAAATAGAGGTCAAATTTTTTTCTTAACTGGATTTATCAGGCGATGTGATCTTTAGTGACGTTTTCATTATTAGATATGATAAGAAGTATGGATGCATGATTGGCATGTGACCAAGGAAAATAGTATTGAGGCTGGACTTGTGTCATACTTCTGTTTGTGGTGCACAAGCAGCTCAATGGGAAGCAACAAACATCTTTCTTAAATAATATCCAGATGAAGAGGTAACCTGAAAATAGTTCTCAAGCAAATACATTCTCTTCATTTGATCTATACATCATTTGCAATGCAATTTCTTATGGTAGGTCATAATTGTAATAAAAATTATCATTATTGACTTACAATATGCTTTTCGTATGTGTTAATAATATAATATTATTGCTTAATTCATTAACATCTATTTTGTTGGGTTGTTGCTCATGCTGGTTGTCATCGATGAAGCAACATTGCATAATATGAAGAAAAGGAAACTGTCACGCACCAACGCCCTTCCAGGCCAAGACAGTTACCATAAACGGTTTAAGGATCATCGACTGACTCCATAAATCACTACAAGTCTTTCTGACGTACTTCGTCCTCACTTACACACTGCCTAGGAAACTTCCTAAGAGGTCACCCATCATAAGATTTCTCCACAGCAAACATGTTTAACTGTGAAGTTGTTAAGAGCGGACCTCACTAAAAGGAAGATGCACCTTTAGTACTATAAGTACTCACATCAAATCCTTTAAGCCACTTACAGGTTTGTTGAATCAAAAATTTTTACAAATCATAAATTTTTGATATAGTATTTTCATAACTATTATGTCTTAGTACAAAATACAAATAAAAGTGGATCCGATTACATAATAAAAGACACAAAAAATAAAGAAAATGCAAAAAAAAAAAAAAGGATGGATAAGTAAACCTCCTTCTCCAGTACCTTCCGCTGACTATTCAAAGGATAGTCAAAAAAAAGACGAGCACTTAATTGTAAAAGAAGCACTTTTGGGTAATTAAAAAATCAAAGCAACACTTCTTAGTATATAGATATATTTTTTGTTGCCGGGAAAAGAAAGTGTTGCGTGGAAGTTGACACATAGCCCATTACTCTC
>NCQV01094810.1:12081-31352 GCA_002740545.1 Lophocereus schottii | reverse complement strand
TGAAAATAAAAGTTTCCAACCCAACAGGTATAATATTTGCTAAGTAAGTACGTCGAAAATGCGGGTCTCACAAGATCATCACCCCAATCAGCATTCGAATATCCTCTTAACTTAAGGTCCCTACCTTGGTAGCAAAGGATCAGGTCACTTGTACCACGTAGATCACGAAAGATTCTCTTAATGGATTTTCAATGAGTAGGCACCAGGTTGCATTAGTAACGACTTACCAAACCAATCGCAAAGCAAATGTCTAGTCGTGTACACAACATTGCATACATTAAACTTCCTATTGCACTTACATGGGGGACATTGGTCATCCTCTCCTTTTCTTTGTCTCTTTTGGGCATTGTCCACACATTAGACCCTTTTCAACTAGAGTATCCATAGGCTTAGAATAATGCATTCGAAAATGTTCCAAGATTTTATTAATGTATACATCTTTATTTAAACCAAGAAGTTTCTTGAAACAGTTTCAAATTATTTTTACGCCTAGGTCATACTTAGCCTCATCTACATCTTTCATCTTGAAGAAGAAGGATAGCCACTACTTGGTGGTTTGTATCATCTTCATGTTGTTTCCAACCAACAGTATGTCATCAATATACAAAGTAAGAAGTATAATCCCCTATGTAGTTTTCTTGACATACACACATTGATCTTTATAGACCATGTTTAAGTCAAAAAAAATAATGACTTTATGAAATCTAAAATACCATACTCTAGAAGACTACTTGAGACTATAAATAGACCTTTTAAGATGACAAACTTTATCCTCTTCACCTTTTGATATAATACCAATAGCATCATCCATATAGATCTCTTCTTCAAGATTTTCATTAAGGAAAGCAGTCTTTAAGTCTATTTGAAATAATTCTAAATCCAAATGGACAACTAGGGCTAGAAGTAAGCGAATAGAGGTAATTCTCAGCATAGGAGAAAAAGTCTATTCGTAGTCTATCTCCTTATTTAATTAGGTAAACCCCTTCGCCACTAAATAGGCCTTAAGCTTGTTGATGGATCCATCAACGCGATGTTTTATCTTGAAATTTCACTTGTTTCCAATTATTTTATGTCAGGGAGGAAGATTAACAAGCTCCCAAACCTTATTTCTTACCATAGATTCCATTTTATCCCTCATAGAATCCATCCATTGGTGAATCAATAACCTCTTGAAAGGAGGTAGACTGTTCTATTTCCAAAGGAGTGCACATGAATGTTTAACTCACTGAGGTATTCCTCCCCCTATCTCTAGGAGATGTAGAAACATTAACTGGTGGAGAATCACTCACACTATCCCGAGGAGACTGAGGATAAACCTCATTTTCAGGTTGATTCTCTGGAGCAACCATAGTCTCATTATCTCTTCCAAGCATAAGAACAGCAAATATCCTTGGTAGCAAGGTGAGGTTTTATATTCTCCCTCCTCTCAAAGCGAGAGATAGAAGATCATCTTGTTGTAACTCATACACTTAAGGTCCTTCTTGATTTCACCAACACTTGGGAACTCATCCTCAAGGAACTCGTGGGAATCTATTTCTATCAAACCTCTATTAGGGTGTTCTCTAAACATAACATATCCCTTAGAATGCTCAGAATACTTTATGAACACCATTTTGGTGGCCCTCCAACCATACTTTGTGTGTATAATCAGTTGAACTCCATGGGCGTAAATGTTTTATCGAGAGATTTCTGCCATTAACTCATATAGGGTGGCAGATACACTCTTACTTGGCACACGATTAAGAATGTAAGCTGTTGTGACAACAATTCTCCCCCCTCCCAAAACTAATTAGTAGGTTGGCATATGCCATCATTAACCTGACAATGTTAAGCGATGTCCGATTCCTACTCTCTGTAACAACATTTTATTTTGAAGTGCCATGAATCATAAGTTGTCTTCGCATAGCCTTTTCCTCACAAAGCACTTTGAACATATGTGAGATGTAGTCATGACCACAATCAGTTTGAAGAGTCATAACTCTTCATTCTAATTAGGTCTCTACCTCAGCTAAAAAGCATTTCAATGCATCAAAGTGTCTTGTGGCAATATGATAATATGTACACATACCCATATCTTGAATAATTACCTATGAAGGTGAGGAAATAGATAGCCCTATGGCCTGCTTGAACATTCATGGGTTTGTAAAGATCAGAGTGAACGAGCTCTAAAGTGCTTAATGCCTTCGAGGCCTTACAAAAAGGCTTCGCGGTGCCATTTAAACATGATCACATCGAGGTAACTTAACCTTAATGAGTTGGTCTAAAAGACCTTCTTTAGCTAGCCTGCTCATTCTATCTTGACCAATATGGCTAAGTCTAGCATGCTATTTAATTGATTCAAAATCAAAATCAAAATGCATGACAAAGACAGAAGAAGACTTATTATAACAATCATCCAAATCAAGCATAAGGAAAGCGTTTCTCAAAGTAGTATGGCTAAACTCATTGTCACTGTACAAAATGTTGAAACCATCAATGCAAGAATTTAAAGAAAATCAGATTTCATCAAAAAACTAAAGACAAAAGGCAAACACACACCTGTGCTTAGAGGGCAACAAAGAAAAGTGATAAACCCATATTTTAACTTTATTTAACCCTCTATTTGATCCCTATTCCCTTGTTCTCATGCCGAACCATCGTAAGGAAATGGTCAAATTTGCTTCCTTAAGTCGATTTTGGGCTTATTGTGTGATTTTCCTTGTTTTTAGGAGTAGATGCCAAGAAGCTGACGAAATCACATGTTTTGTCGGGAAACGAAACCTAGAGGATGAGTTCCACACACGGAAAGAAGTCTTGACAAGCCCAAGGGGATGCATGGTTGGTCAGGCATAGGCGCACAACCGCGTGCCTCCCCTAAAAATTTTAGTCTCGAAACCAATAGCTGCGCACGGTCATGCGCATGCCAATGTGCGAGACAAACGGTTGCCCGTACATCAACACATGACTGTGCGTCCTGCTAGTTTTCACGATTTTATTATTTTTTGAGGACCTGTTTAGGGGGGAAGACTTTTGTTTTAGAGAGTAGTCTTTATTAGTGATTTCTAGGGTTTAATTCCAAGTACTTTTACACACTTTTCATGATTGCATTAGGGCATGTTAATTCCTTGATTGTTTTTGAATTCATCTTGGAAATCAATTTAAGTACATTTCTTCTCTCTCCTTTCTTGCAATCTCAATCAAAGTTTGCGCATTTAATCATGTTCCTCAGATTTCTGCTTATATCTATGACCGTTGATATGTATAGAGGCTAAATCTCCTATCTTAGGTTGGGATTAACTCCTATTATGTGAAATTGAATGATGTTCTAAGTTTTTGTGAATTATGGCCATGTATGTGAATGGAAATCTTATTTAGTATGCCAGGTGTTAGTTGAATTGCTCGATAGAGATTTATTCATTGTTCTTAATTAGGATTTAGGAGATCAATAAAAGTTGAATCTTTTATCTAGTGCATTTTTGTGAGCAATTGAATTTCTTGATGTGAAAACAGTTATGGTTTCAATTGGGAATTTTTAATTACTCAATCCTGTGACTTTGATTATTCTAGTTTCATAAAAATAGATAACTAGGGTTGATTAGTCAGTCTAATGACCTTTAGGAGAAGGTGTAGATTTTTTTTAACTTGTAATCATTCCACTTCAAATATTTGCATGGGCAGGTTTTCAAGACTTAGTTTATGATTCGCAGAGCATAATAGTGTGCGAATCCCAATCTAGGATCTTTGTTATTATTAATCAGATAGTTTCAGCAGTGTTAAGTTTTTAATAACCCGAATCAGTTTTTGCCTAAATTGAGTGTTGAAGTACATCTGGTGATTAGAACTAAGTTCCCTATGGAATACGGCCCATACATGCCGTTGCTGATTATAATTGGCACCGTGCACTTGCAGTAAATTTGCACAACAATTTTTTGGCACTATTTTCGGCAACTTGTTTGTTTTAACATCATTAGTGAGCAAAACACTTTAGATTAGGCTTTTTTTTTTCTTCCTTTTTATCCTTCTCTCTTTTATCTTTGCTTGAACTCGCTCACACTTGGTGCAGTTTTTGCTGTGTATGCACAAGCGCAGTCAAGGGAGTCATAACCTACTTCCCTTAAATCTTAAGATCGAAGCAATTGCTCGAAGGCAAATCAGAGTGTGAAGAAAGAAGAAAGCATAATCCATAATGGCTGGGAATAACAGTCGAGGTCTATAAGATTATGCCATACCGCAATCATCGGTTATCACATCAACCTTAGTGAACCCCACGATTACACATAACTTCGAACTCTAACCAGCCTTGATCTCTCTAGTGGAGAGTGAACAGTTTGGGGGTCACCTACCTGAGAACCCAGCATGCACCTTTGCAAGTTCCTTAGGAAGTGTTACACTGCGAAGCTCAATGCGGTGCCTACTGATGCGATCAGACTGTAGCTCTTCCAATTTTTACTAAGGGATAAAGCTCGAGATTGGTTTTAGAACGATGCGTCAAGTGCCTACGCTACTTGGGATGCACTCTCCATGACCTTCCTTAGCAAGTACTTTCCCACATGAAAAATAGTCGAGCTGAGGTCCGACATCACTTCATGCGCCCCGCTACATGTCAAATCACTATATGAGTCTTGGGAGAGGCTTAAAGATATTCAACGCCAATGTCGCCATCATAGCGGCCTTAGTTGGCCTCTTATTTAGGCATTCTATAATGGACTAGACTAGGCTCTGAAAATGTCCATTGGCACTGCAGTTGGGAGTGCTCTCATAAGGAAATCAATTGACTTAGCAAAAGCCCTACTTAAGGACATGTCTACCAACAACTACCACTGGTCCAATGAGCGGGCCCCTCCAAGAAAGGGTAGTGGCAAGTACGACATTGATGCTGTGGATATGTTAGCAAGCAAGGTTGATGCCTTTGCTTAGAGGTTTGATGGGATGGGCGCTCCCAATCCAAGGAGTTCTTTCGGCATGATGTATGAGGTTAGTGCTTTGTGTGACATATGTGGCATCCAAGGGCATTTGATTGTCAAGTGTCAAGCCAATTTCTAGGGAGTGGAACAAGCGAATGGCATGCAAAACTTTAATCCACGCCCACAAAATAACCCATACTCAAAAACATACAACTAGGGGTGGAGAAATCATCCTAATTACCATTACTTATACCAAATTATCATTAGCAAAAAACCCCTTTTCGGAGATTAAATATCAGCCAAGTTAATAAGATAAGTCCCAAGAAAATTGGCAAGTAAGGAAAGCAACACATTTTCCTCTTCTTCTTCTCCTTTCTTCCTCTCTCCCATGGTTGTGTTGCTGCTATTTTCAGCCTGTTGCTGCCACTTCTAGCCCTTCTGCTGCCACTTCTAGCCACCTCTGGCCACCAGTTCCTACTAGCACCAAACACCACCTCCATCACCTTATACTCAAACTTAAGTGAGGTAAATCCTATTCTATTGTTGTTTAATTTTGAGTTTTTATGACAGATTTGTTTATCAATCATGTTATCTTGATAAAAATAAGTGTTTATTTGATGTTTTATTGAGTTTGGTTGATTATAGAAGTGTGTAAGTCATGTGAAAAGTTGAATCCATGCATGATCATGCAAGCTTTATGTATAAGGTTTATGAATTTTGTGTGTTGTGTTCTAATCTTTTAGTCTTTAGCATAAAAAGTAAGTATGGTGGTGGAAGATGATTTTGGTCTTATATCTATTTCAATTTTTTATGAAAATATTTTAATTCGAGAGTTTTGTTAGGACTCACTTCCATGGATTTTCATATTAGGAAATTGGTATTCAATTCATTACTGTATATGTGGTTATCATTTGGTGATTATTTAAATGCTTAAATCGAGCAAAATTGTGAATATTTGAATAACATTCAATTAATGATTTTTTCCTTGGTAGATTATCACTTATTTTTAGGTGACTAATATTTTTTTCTTTCTTTTTATTTTGATATAAAATAAGCTTTCTTCCTATTTTCCACTTAAGATTTCTTCCTTTTCTTTTAGAACAATCTTTGTTTCGTGCCTTCTTATAGTTCGTGGAAGTCATGACCTCCATATGCTCAATTTCAAATTTTCGGCCCTTGCTTGTTTTTTTAAAAAGTGATTATGCTATAGTTTGCTGTTTAAAAATCCTAAATGTGTTTAAAGATTCTAAACGAGTGTCGTGCAATCCCTCCCATCTAGAGTGCAAAAGTGAGGAGGACATATGGGGAGAACAAACTGACTTTTTTTATTTTTTAAGATTGCACTATTACAAAACTATAATCGTGGGACTACAATCGATCTAAGTAGTTGCATGTGTAATTAGAATCTAGCTTTTCTTTTTGCCATTTTTTATTTATCCAAATTCCCACTAGTTTGTTTGTTCTTATATCTATTTCAATTTTTTATGAAAATATTTTAATTTGAGAGTTTTGTTAGGACTCAGTTCTATGACTGTTCATAGTAGGAAAGTTTGTATTCAATTTACTATATATGTGGTTATTATTTGGCTATTACTTAAATGTTTAAATCGAGCAAACTTGTGAATATTTGAATAACATTCAATTAATGGTTCTTTCCTTGATAGAGTATCACTTTATTTTACGTGACCAATATTTTATTCTTTCTTTTTGTTTTGATATAAAATAAGCTTTCTTCCTAGTTTCCACTTAAGATTTCTTCCTTTTCTCTTAGAACAATCTTTGTTTTGTGCCTTCTTATATTTCATGGAAGTCAAGATCTGCGTATGCTCAATTTTAAATTTTAGACCCTCACTTATTTTTTAAAAAGTGATTATGTTATAGTTTTTTGTTTAAAGATCCCAAATGTGTTTAAAGATTCTAAACTAGTGTCGTGCAATCTCTCCGATCTACAATACAAAAGGGGAGATGACTTATGGGGAGAACAAACTGACCTTTTCTTTTTTTTTTTTTTAAGATTGCAGTATTATGAAACTATAATCATGGGACTACAATACATCTAAGCTATTGCATGTGTAATTAGAATCTAGCTTTTCTTTTTGCCATTTTTTTCTTTATGCAAACTAACTTTGTTGTTTAATTATACAATGCAATGATATATAGTATGTTGTAATATCATATACTTTAGATTGCACCCTAAGAAAAATAACACATTAAGGGAACAACATCAAGGATTATCAAATGACCCCATAAATCACCACAAGGTGTTCTGGTGTGCTTTGTCCTCATTTACATACTACCTAGAAAACTTTCCATGATGTCACCCATCTAAAAATTTGCCCACAGCTAGCACGCTTAGCTTTCAAGTTTTTTAGGAGTGGGTTCCCCGAAAAAGAAGGTATATCTTTGATGATATAAGTGGTTGCTCCAGACTCTTTAAGTCACACTTAGGTGTTACGTTCACCCCTACCTGAAGAGCACAACGTTCTCATTGTGTCTAACAAACCAAGCAACTTCCACATCTTTATGACCAACCATCCATCCTAGGGTCTTTACCCTACTAAGTGACTGCCTAATTCTCCGCCATCCATTAACACAACTCATGGTTGTGGGTCAGCTTGGATACCATCTATAATACCCCAACCTCTTCACTAACTGTGGATAGTTACCAAGAGCAGATACAAGGATCATTGACTAGCCGCACAAATCATAACAAGTCTTTCTGGTGTAGTCCATCCTCGCTCACATGCTACCTGGAAAACTTTCCAAAAGGTCCGTCATCTCAAAATTTGTCCACAACTAGCATGCTTAATTGTGGAGTTCTTAAAAGTAAGTTCCCCGAATAGGAAGGCGTCCCCAAGTAGGAAGGTGTCCTCGAATAAGCCTATATTGGATAGACCTCCTGTCAATAGTAAGATTAGATCCTCTCACACACCTTCCAATTCTTGGGTTGACAAGAATCATTACTAACTTGTAGAATCTCTGGGAAGTTCTGGTAGTGTGCACTATAGGGCTAAGAATCTTGGAAGGCCATTATCAGCACAAGAAGTGAATGAAAGAAGGGCCAAAAACCTGTGTTTTTATTGTGTTGAAAAGTATACCCCATGACATAAATGTAAGGCTTAGGTGTACACATTGAAAGTATCAAAGGAAGCAGAGGTTTAAAAGAGCAAGGAGGGAGAACTAGGAGAAGAGAATGGGGAAGAAGATATAACGTCAAAACTAGAGGAAACTATTCCACTCACTTCTATTATTGCCTTCACTAGAACAATAACATACCAAATTATAGGAGTATCTAAGAAGGTGAAGCAACAACAAATACACATTTTAATTAACTATGGCAGCACCCATAATTTCCTAGATTTAAACACAACCAAGTGGTTGAACTGTCACATTAGGTATACTTGTCCTATGGATGTGGCCATAGCTGATGGCGGTCACATAATAAGTAACTCCATAAAATTTTGGGCCAGAATTATAAGGTCAAGAGTTTGTGGCTGATGTTATATCAGTTCTATTGGAAGGGGCTGAGATCATGATCTAAGCATATAATGGCTATCTACTTTAGGTCCTGTATCATAGGATTTCAATAAATTAAGGGTGGGGTTTTCTTCAGCACCACAGGCATAATTAATCACCATTTAGATGAAATGTACTGATGCAGCTACATCATCCCCTTGTTCTAGCAAAATAATTACTTTTCCATTTTCAACAAGGACATAAATCATACCCTGGTGCCATTATTATAGTAGTAGCTTGATATTTTAAGAACCCAAAGGTTTACCGCCACACAGACCCCATGATCATTAGATTCACCTAACATAGGGTACTCCTCCACTGAACATGAAACCCTATAAATATCCAGCACTAGAAAAAAATGTTATTGAACAAATAGTGAAAGAAATGCTTGATGGAAGGGTTATCAGATCCAGCTAAAGTCTACTTTCCTCTCCCATTATCATGTTTAAAAACAAGGATTGGAATTGGAGGCTTTGTATAGACTATAGGAAGCTTATAAGCATACTATACAAGATAAGTTTCTAATTCCTATACTTAATAAACTTCTGGATAAGCTACAAGGATCTAAAATTTTTTCCAAAATTGATATGAGATCTAGTTACTAGCAAATTAGGATGAGACCTGAAGATTCCAAAAATTGTATTTAGGACTTATGAAGGGCATTATGAGTTCTTGATAACACTATTTTGTCTCATGAATACTCCCACTACCTTTCAAAGTCTAATGAATGTGATCTTTAAGCCTTACTTGAGGGAGTTTATTTTGGTTTTGTTTGATGATATTTTTATATATAGAAAGACCTTGGAAAAGCATATATATCCTGCAAGTACAACTTTTGATATGCTGAGATCTAATACTTTATTTACTAAATAATCTAACTATACCTTTAGGGTTCCTAAGGTGTAATACTTAGGTCATATCATCTCTATAGAGGCATTATCTACTTATCCCAATAAAGTTAATGCTATGGTTGCATGATGCATACCTAAAACAATCAAGGAATTAAGAGGATTACTTAGTTTCACAAGTTACTATAGGAATTTATGAGGAATTATAGTGTACTTAGCAAACCCTTGTCTAATCTTCTCAAGAAAAATGCCATTAAGTGAAATGAGAGCACTCACCAAGATTTTGAGAAATTAAGGGAAGTAATGTCCATAAAGCCCTGTTATCAACAAAACACTCTCATCTAAGAATCAATCTTTATCAGTTGATGAAAGGGAACAAATGGAAGTAGTATTTGCAGTTGAGAAATGGAATGCTCATTTGATTAGTAGGCATTTTGTCATCAAAACATATCACTTCAACTTGAAGTATCTATTGGAGCAAAAAATCTCTACATCATTTTAAAGGAAATGGTTACCCAAATTATTGGGTTTAGACTGTAAAATCTTATACGAAAAAGGCAATTGATGCCCTATTAAGGATGTAAGGATCTGAACTCCCACAAATCACTCTTTCCTAGTTAAATATAGATCTGATGAAGCAAATAAAACCTTTAATACAATAGGATTCTCAATTAAAACTTCTTATTCAAGAGTTGTCTATATATTCCAACACTAACTCAAGCACACATGGATAGGAGCCAATCTCCAGGGGAGAGAAAATTGGTGATAAGTACTAACAGTCACCTTAGAGCTAAAACCATGCATCTATCACATGATACACCTATTAGAAGACATTTTGGAATGAATGCTACTTTCAATAGGTTGAGTGGTCTCTTCTATTGGAAGGCATGTAGGAGGGACACAAGAAATTACTTCAGACAATGTTCTATTTACTAAAGAATAAAACAAGTTTTACAAGCTCTAGCAAGGTTATTATATCCTCTTCCTATCCCTAACACTACTTGGACTAATATAGAAATGGACTTTATTGAACAACTACCTCTATCCCATGGCAAGAGTGTAGTGCGAGTAGTGGTTGACATGCTAAGTATAATAACTCATTGTATTCCACTTTCTCACCCCTATTCTCCAAAATGCACCCAGTTTTTCATGTGTCTCAATTGAAGAAACATGTGGAACTCATCCAGTAAGTAGAGGTCTTCTTGAATTTGATGTAGAGGGAATGATTGATGATGAACCTAGCGCCATCTTGGATAGGAGGCTGATGAAGAAAGGACATGTGTGAACAGTCTATGCCTTAGTACAATGGTCCAATACTAGTAAGGAAGATGTAACTTGGGAGCCCTATGATGATATAGCAAGAAGGCTCTCGGAGTTCAACTTGGATGCTCTAGGACAAACCTTTTTTTTTTTTTATAGGGGATGGATTTGTTATCAAACTTTTATATTTGACCATGTGAATTGTATGTTTGAGCTACTAAAGTTGTGAAACAGAATTCACAATTGATATACTAGCTCAACAAATCTATTTGAGTTAGTTACTTAACCCATTTTTTACCAAGCTATGCAAGTTACTAGGCTTTAACCTCGTGCTATGCACAGACAACTTTAAAATGATGTACTTGTTATATTATTTATAAAATATTATGTATGATATTATGTCTATGTTTGCTTAAATAAATCCTAACTTTTGATTTCGTAATATTTGCCTAAGCATTTTTAAGCATTATATAGGGTGTTATTTCTCTTAGGGTTGCATTATGTATGTGATAATATTCGATAATGAATTTAGTGAATAGAGAATCAACTAATAAGATAGATGTATAAAGTTCACAATATATGTAAGTCCAAATAATTTTTCTAATATGAACTTCAAATAAAAATTGTATTTCATCAAATGAATTTATATATTTTAATGTTCTAATTGTGTGAAGACAAACAATATAGATTCAAATTCATTGGAACACTCAAACGAAAATTAAATCTCTTAAAAGATTAGTGTATACAACAATTATATGCACCTAAATAAACTTTTCAACTTAACTTTAGAGATCCACCTCATTTAATGCATGTTGATTGTTGGAAACTGTTGTGGATTTTATGTATAGTTTTAAAATCCTTTTTACTTGCAAATGCATAAGTTTAATTGCAGACTAGCAAGTACAGGGTGTCGATCCCATGAGAAACAATGGCGATATTCAATTCAACTTTTCCTATTATAAAGAATAGTTCAATAGAGGAGTTCGATTATCAATATGAATTAATGAAACAAAAAACGAGTAATAAGTCAAAAGGGTGACGAGAAATCAAACAGGAGAGAGATCTAGAATTTTCGATTTCAATATTGATGCAAATATTGAATTACTAATTCAAATGGGGATTCAATTTGTCTCTTGTTCAAGCTAAGCTACAAGCATTAGGCCATAACTTAAAAAGATTATGGTAATTAAAAAATGAGATTATTTATCCAGTGGTTAGCATGAGTAATTCTTTTTAGACATAACTCATCTAATTTCTAGTATAAATTATTCAATTTTAACAATTATAATTTTAAGTCCAATTACATAATCATCATATTAGCCTACAAGGTCTAATATTCATTTGAGATAAGAAATTAAACTGTTGTAATCAACATAATTAATCAATAGTATTAAGATGCATAATAAGTTAAGATCAAGTATAAACTCAAATTATGCAATGAAAAAGACTAGAATACCATAAGAAACTAATAAAACCAATATTATTATCAATGATCCATCCTAATCCTAGAAATGAGTAATTTAGCAGGCCATAGTTAGTAAAAACACCATTAAAGTTGGTATATTTCATTTTCTATGTCCAAACTTTTGTATTTAAGTACAAAACATATTAAGCATGCACTCTCAAATTTGACTCACAAATGAGATGGGAAGAAAAGAGAAAAATAGCCAACAAAGCTTATTTTTCTTCTAAAGCCCTCAACCCTAATGATTTTGTCTTACAAAATACTCTCTGCTCTCTAAGAAAAGTAGTAGATGGAAGATGAGAGAATGGGAGAAAGAATGGATGAACGGATGAGTCCAACCCATGACTCCTTTTTATAGTGAAAATTCAACCCCTTTTGGTGCCTAAAACTTAATGAAAATTAATTTCAATTAATTAATTGGTGGTTATAGTGCAAGAAAAATGGCCAGCCTTACGCTAACAATTAATTAAAATTAATTAGCTTTGACTAGGTTACTAGTGGTTTCTAAACTAAATCTTGGCTGCTTGGAGGCTGGAGCTGCTGATGGGGTGCGGATTGGGCCGAGATCCGCAGGCCCAACTAGAGAGAGAGAGAGCAAGAAGTGGAAATGGATAGGCAGGCAAACTGGGCCGTGGGACAGAACCAGCTATACGGAGCTGGGTAAGAGAATGAAGGGAGAGTGAGAGAAGAAGCAGCTGGGATGGGCCCGTTCGATGGGCCGTTTAATAGGCCCACATAGAGCTGATAAGAAGGAACAGTGGGAGAACAAGGACTGCTGGGTTGCACGAGTTGGGCCATGGATAGAGAGGAGGCAAATTGGGTCACGGGTTAGCCCATTTTGGGCTATACTAGGCTTTTCCTTCGTTTTATTTCTTTATTGTTTTGTTAGGCTAGACTCTTGAGCACTGGACTGCGGTTGTGATCTCCTAATGAAAATTTTCCAATTACTCAACTCCATTCCGAATTCAACGATTCTTTTTCACCTGAAAATTAGATAAAATGTGCATTATTTACTTATAAAAATATATTTCAAAGACTTAACAATAGGTAAGATGAAGGAGAAATTACACATAAAATATGAATCATCAACTCCTCCACACCGAAACTTTGCTAGTCCTCGAGCAAAGAATATCATTGATGCATATATTCATTTAAATCATCAAGTAAAATAAGAATAAGGTCAAAGAAGAAATGATCCAACTATGAATGCCCATTCCAAATCACCTACAACAATTCACTACCAACCCACAACTCATTATCGAAGGTTTCTAACTTCAACTAAGCCAATAAGCCAATATTTAAGAAAATTAAACACACAACGTAACCATGTAGTAAACTATAAGCACAAAATTTCACCCCACATAGCAAAAATCACAACGAGCATCCTTTAAAATCAAGTCCCCAATGTGAAATTAACTTATTGCCTTTTTTTTTAAGACTTTGATTTTTTTTGCAAAACTTACTTCATTCCATTTGTTTTCTGGAGTAGATAAAGATATGGATAAAATAACACTCACAGAAGCACTTAGCTCATATTCAGACGAATAAAAAAATAGAACCTGAATATTGGTACCTAAATCAGAACTTGATTAATTCAATTTATTTTCTTTCTTAATTGAAAAGTCAATAGGGAACTCAATGCTCGTCAAATACTCGTAATGACATTGAAAATGGGGTTAAATCTCAAACTCAAAATTAGCTACATAGTGGCATTAGCGTAGTAAAAAAAAAAATGTTGGCCTTCGACTAATCAAAGTTAGAAATAATCTCTAGTGAGCATGCATCACATGAATCAAATCCACATAATAAAACTAGAACATGCATAATCAGAACACTCAAACTCTTGCCAAAATCAAATTCACCCACAGATTTTCAAGTTTAAATTTTCCACAAAATTTTCATTTTGCCTTCCCTCCACACCTAAACCTTATATTGTCCTCAATGTAAAAAATAGTAAGAAAGAGGGAAATGAAGAAAAGAGCAACACAATTTGATAGCACGAAGAAATCATTTCCATATAAGCCTAACAATCAAACTCACAAAGTGCCTTCATAACCATCACCAACCACAAAAGCTAAAAACCACGTGAAGAATCACACCCAAAAGCACAAGCATACCTTTGATCAAAAAGAAAAACAAAAAAACCAAAAGACTCAAATTTACCTAACAAGATTGGGGTGCCTCTCAATAAGCGCTAAGTTTTATGTCTTCAGCCAGACAAGGTCTCACCCACTAATCATAGTAAACTGGATCTACTAGATTGATGAATTCAATCAAACCAGGCTCAATAACATGAGTCACAATAGGTTTCAAACGTTGGCCATTAACCATGAGAATTCGACCATTTTGGGGATCTAAAATTTGGACCGCCCCAGGGGGAAATACTTGTTGGACAACAAAAGGTCCATCCCATCTAGATCTCAACTTGCCTGGAAACAACTTAAGCTTAGAGTTAAAATGCCAAACCTTCTTATTAGGTTCAAAAGATTTACGTGAAATCATTTTGTCATGAAAAGCTTTGGTTTTGGCTTTATAATTCTTAGCATTCTTATAGGCTTCATTACGCAATTCATCCAATTCATTCAATTGAAGCCTACGATTAGAACCCGTTTGTTTCATATCAAAATTAAAAGCTCTAATAGCCTAAAAAGTATGGTGTTCAATTCAACTGGCAAGTCACAAGCCTTACCAAAAAGAAACTGATAACGGGACATCCCAATGGGAGTTGTAAGAATTTTGGAAGTGTTTTGGCTCACCTAATATGGGAGCCAGGCACTGTATTATATAGTAATAAATTTTCATCAATTTACACTCTAGTCCCTGTTCGCTATTACGCCCCCCTCAATCCGTACAGGAGGGAACAAATGGACAGATTGGACTTTAAGAATGAAAACTGACTAGAAGACAACCCTTTTGTAAAGATATCAGCTAACTGAAATTTAGTAGGAACATAACGCACAACGACATCTCCATCAGTCACATCCTCGCGAACAAAATGGTAATCAACCACAATGTGTTTGGAGCGATCATGATGGCTAGGATTTGTAGTAAGATATGTGGCACTGAGGTTGTCACACATCACATGAGTAGGTACAGAGAGCACAATCCCGATGTCAGCAAGCAGTTTCCAAATCCAGTTGGTCTCAGCAACTGTATAAGCAACCTATACTTAGCTTCAGTAGATGATTTGGAGACAGTGGGCTTCTTCTTTGAGCTCCCAGCAATAAGATTAGGTCTAAATAAAACAACATAACTTGTAGTGGACCGACATGTATCCTTGCACTCGGCCTAGTCAGCATCTGAATAGGTGATAATCAGAGACAAAGAAGTGGCAGCTCAAATGTGAATCCCATTAGCTAATGTCCCCTGAAGATACCAGAAGATACGCTTCACAGTAAAAAGATGAGCATTACGGGGGCATGCATAAACTGAGAAACTATAAGAATTGCATATGCAATGTCAGAACGACTCATGGTCAAATATTACAGTGCACCTACCATGCTTCTATATTCTATGGAGTCTGCAAGCAACTCTCCATCTGAGAAAGTGAGGGCGGTCCTAGCAATAATAGGAGTGCGAACAGGTTTGCATTTGTGAAGGTGGAATTTGTGGAGTAGGTCAGATATGTATTTGTGCTATGACAAAAATAGGCCCGAAGGAGAACGACTGACCTGCACTCCAAAAAAATAGTGTAGATCTCTCAAATCTTTCATTGCAAATTGCTTAGAAAGAGTAGAGATAAATGAACACAGAAGAGAAATTGAGCTACCAGTCAATAAGATATCGTCAACATAAAGGAGCAGNATGAGAATATGCGATCCTCTACGAAAAGTGAACATCAATGGATCATAGTGGTTACAGGTGAAGGAATGTGTGAGTAGAAAGCTATTAAAGCGGTGAAACCAAGCTCGAGGAGCTTGCTTCAAGCCATAGATAGCCTTTATGAGACAGCACATATGATGAGGAAAATTAAGATCAATGAAACTAGGGGGTTGGCGAATGTAACCTTTTTCAGTGAGAATACCATGAAGAAAGCATTCTTTACATAAAGTTGACAACTGGGCTAGTGATGAGTGATAGCAATAGATAAAACAAGACAAATGGTAGTTGGATGAACAGTAGGAGCAAAAGTGTCATGAAAGTCAATACCTACTTGCTGATAATTCCCCACGGCAACCAGTCTTACTTTAAAACGTTCCAAGAACCCACTTACTTGTCACCAAATTATGCGCATAACCTAGTGGTACTAGTTCCCAGGTATCATTAGAAATCAAAGCATTAAACTCATCAGTCATAGCCGCTTTTCACTTAGGGTGGGAAATAGCTTCCTTGGAGGAAGTGGGTTCAGACTCGGACATATGTGCCGTGAAAGACAAGATATTCTTACGCTTTGAAATGCCAGACTTGGACTTAGCTTACATGGGATGCACATTGGTGACAGAAACACTAGCGTGAGACACACTTGGACCAAAAGGAAGAGATTGGGCCACAGGGGAAGAGGATGCATGCTGAGCTTCCGAGGGAGGACCCAATTGGGCCGAGTGAGCAGGGTCCAGGGTGGGCGGGTCTGGAGATGACATAGGAGTAGCGAGGGATAGGCCCAACTGGGCCGAATGCAGGAGTCCCAGCAAGACCTGGCCTAATTGAAAAGAACCCAAGTAGTCAGAGGACACATGAGCCTTGGGACTGATGGGAAGGATTGGTTGGGCTGAAGGTGGCGTTCCGGGTTCATAAAAAGTGGCTGAATGAACAGAAGACGTAAGTCGTGGAGGGGAGGTGAGACTCCATGAGAGTGGAGGATGAGGCGACACTAGTTAAAGCAAGATACCATTAACCATGTAATCCAAATTACGTGGCATAAGAGCACAAGTAGAAGATAAGTCTTGAAAGGGAAAAACATTTTCATGAAATCGTACATGTCGACTAACATAAATATTTCTAGTTTTTGGATCATAACAGTTATAACCCTTGTATTGGTTAGTGTATCCTAAGAAAACACATTGCACGGACCAAGGTTGTAATTTATTTGAGGAAAAAGCAGGAATGTTTAGAAAACATTCACAACCAAAAGTCCGCAAAGAATTGTAATCAGAAATACGATGAAATAATTTTTCAAATGGGCACTTGTTGTCATGAACAGGTGTAGGTAAAAATGGTTGATAGTAAAAACTACAGCAAAAGCAACTTCTACCCAATAAGTAGAAGGAGCTGAGATTGAATCAGAAAAGTTCTAACCATCTCTAAAATATGCTTCTGCTTTCCTTCAGCTACACCATTATGTAGCTGAGTTTCAGGACATGATTTTCTGAAAATTATTCTTGAACTTAGACAATGATCCTGAAAAGTAGTATTATCAAATTCTAAACCACCATCACTTTGAAAAATTTTAATCTTCCCATCAAAATGATTTTGCACCATTTTCTAAAACTGAAGAAAAATTGAAGATACTTCTAACTTGCGTTTCATAGGATACAACCACGTGAAACGAGAGAAATCATCCACAAAAATAACATAATATCGAAAATATTTAATAAAATCATGTGGTGCTTCCCAAATATCAGAATCTATAATATGTAATGGGGTCTTTGAATAATGATCAACTACAGAAAAAGGTAACCTTTGAGATTTAGCAAGACAACATGTCACACAATTGTCTTGAAAAACAGAATAATACATTATTTTATTGTTTCTAAGACTATCTGAAACTCATGTGCCACAATGACCAAGTGTTCGATGCTAAACATCTCTAGAATTATGCAAGACAGCCAATGCAGGAACATGCTTAAGAAGACTCCTAACTCAGACTAGATAAACTGTGCCTTTGTCATTGCTAGGCCTCTGTAAAAGGACGTCACTTGTGGTGTTGTCCTTGGCACAAAAAGTGGAATTAGAAAACTAGACATGATAATTATTCTCACGATACAAATGACGCATAGAAAGTAAATTGTATTTGAGTTGAGGAACATGCAACATAGAAGTCAATTTAAGCGGCCTATGATGAGTCTTAATACTAAGATTTCCAATATGAACAATAGGTAATAAATTACCATTACCAACTTCAGCCTGAATAGAACCTGAGTAAGGTGTTTTTGCAAATAGCATATATTCATCGGGAGTCATATGGGACGCTATAGCATAATCTGGATACCAAAGGATTTTAGTGGGCTTAGTAGGCGTGAAGCTAGCCATGGTAGGATGCGAGTTAGAAGAACGTGGCTGATATCGAATGGAGCAAACAGAAGCATTATGGCCAGGGGAATGACATATCTGACAAATTACATTGGGACTAGAACCCAACACCCCCTCAAACGTTTCATTACCTGCAAATAAAGAATTAGTAATGGAAGCAGAAACTGAATATGTGACATTGACAAATCTGAATTACATAAAATAGAACCTGCAGGTACACCCCTAGTAGCAGAATTGGCTTGAGAGGCATTTTTGTTGTTGTTCTTCCCTTTGTTATTTCTATTGTTTCGGCCATGATTGTTCCAATTGTTTTTATCTCGATTCTGAGCAGCGCTATTTGCCTAAGAAATAGACCCTCCCTCATTTGACATAATGGTAGTGGTAGCAAAAGCAGGATGAGTCAAGTACCCACTATTACGTTATTTCAGGAACTGAACTCGCTGTTCATGAACTAGCAGCTTATTATGCACATTATCAAACGTTAACAAGCCAAGCATATGAGTTAGAGCATCCGTAAACCCATCATAATCAGAATCTAAAGCATTCAAGGTATATTAAATTAGATCCATTTCAAACACTGTAGATTGAATAACAGCAAGAGAATCTGCAATGTTCTTCACACCACAGAGAAAGTCATCCATAGGCTGTGTATTAGACTTTTCAAGGTTCATCAACATGCGTTTCAAATCCATTGCACGAGCTAAACTAGCATAGTTGAGTTTAGACTCAAGACACTGCCATATAGTGAAAGAATGGGGCAAGTTACGAACCTCAGTAAGATGATCTTTCGAGATGCTAGCAAAAATCCAAGCACAAAGCAGCTAATCAAGCTGTACCCAAGGATTATATGCCGAGTTCGGCTGATGTGTATATGTGAAAGCACCACATAAGATGGTGGTTACCCGATAGTTCTGTATACGAATCCATGCAGTTGATACATGACTAGGAATGACAAAAACTGCATCTTCCAGGATAAAAAATCGTCAACCTTTTCAAGAACGGTTGTTACATGTCTTGATATTAATTGTCCACAAACTAGAATTGATCAGAAGTAGCTCGGGAAAAAGGGATGGTGCAACACCCCACATCGGGTCTCCAAACATACCACTT
>NCQV01094777.1:0-19499 GCA_002740545.1 Lophocereus schottii | reverse complement strand
GTTAATTTATGATAAGGTAAGACATTTAAGAGTGTCTTGTAATAAGACATATATCACAACTCTTCTATAAATAGGGACTACCCCTGCCCCCCGTTAGTTCACTAGGAAGCCTAACTAAGACCTTGAAACCTTTAGCCAAGCAAGCAAACTAAGCCACAAGTTGGTTGAGAAATGGCTACCAACTTTTTTCCAGGTGCAACCACCCTCCTCCTCCTCCTACTCACCCTAACCACCGCCGACGCGGACAGCGATGTGGTGCTAGACGTATATGGGAAGCCACTAGAAGTGGGCTCAGAATACTACATCAGGCGAGCTGTAGGCTTATTTGGGGGGATAGGGAGGTCCCACAGATACGGCACAAATAGTCCTTGCCCTCTCTATGTCAAGGAATACAAAAGCGAATACATTACCGGTGATCCCTTCAAATTCGTACCGGCCAATGAAACCCAGAAGGAAATCCACCTCTCATCGGACGTCCAAATCGACTCTGGCAAGAGCGCTAGCTGTAGGAGCGACGGGTTCTGGAGGGTGATCCTTGACGCCTTTACCCTTACCAGCGTGGTCATAGCTACCGGCACTCCCAGTGTTCCGCCTTCCTCGTTCAGAATGGAGAAGGCTGAATTTCCTCCTAATGCTTATAAGATGACGTATTCTCCTCCTACAACTTCTTCTCTGCAACAACAAGATCAAGAGTACTTGATTGTTTTTGGTGACTACCTTTCTGGGCTTAAGTTGTTGGGTCTCACTAGTAATTCTACTCAGGGTCTTCTGTTTGCCTTCTACAAGAACGCGACTGATGTTGTAGCTAGCATGTAAACCCACCAACTAATCCATCTAAGTATCTAAATTAGCTAATGGGCTAGCTAGCCACTTGTTAATTCTAGCTAGCCCTGAGTAAGAATTCTTCCTCCCTTGCACAGAATGGAATGATAGAGTGTCTCCTTGAACTACTTTTCTCCAAATAAGAATATAATACTTATTTTAAAAAAATATAAATGTATTCCTCCTTGATATATCACACAAAAAAACAATCTCTTCTATGCACGTTAGTATGATGATATGTATCTCGTCATAAGATACTTTTTTAAGTACCTTACTTTAGTCTAATTTAGCAAATTACATGGTTGAAAATACCCAATCTTTCAATACATATGGCTAGTCAACGAATGTGAACCTTTTCGATTAAAAAAATAAAATAATTGTGAACCTTAGTATTTCATTGGCTACGTGTTGGTCAGTACAAATAAAATCCTAATAAGATCAACTTTATTCGCCAAAACGTATGATTCATGTTATTTTATAATTGTGAAAAATTATGGTTAAAAAAGTGATCTTACACAATTTGTAAATAGTAATACTCTTTCGTAATTTCATTATACCGTCTTTTTTTTTTTTGAATTTAGTACATAACAATATAATTTTTAAGTCAAGGCAAAA
Organism: Lophocereus schottii; assembly: GCA_002740545.1. Taxonomy (NCBI): domain Eukaryota; kingdom Viridiplantae; phylum Streptophyta; class Magnoliopsida; order Caryophyllales; family Cactaceae; genus Lophocereus; species Lophocereus schottii. The sequence continues at coordinate 18,062 of NCQV01094777.1, read as the reverse complement.
CACTTAAAAATTTTCTTGTAGTAAGATGTATATCATTCTACTTCAAATTACAAAATATAAATATCTTGTCATAGACACCTCTTAAGAGGCTTGCATTGACTTAGAAATCATGTTCAATTGGAAACAAATTGTAGAATTAATAGTGCAAGGGTATTAGCACTTAGAAATTAAGTACCTTATACTTTTGTCTGTCTTTTTTTTATAGTTATGAAATTACACAAATAATATTTCTTAACTAACATGATATATCTTATTAGAATATATGATTTTATACTTGCCAGCATATATATCTCACAAATGCTAGAATTTTGCAATCTAAAACTAATTTTAACTATTACAATTTTTGTGATTTTAAATTATATAATATATTAATTTAGATTAAAGTCATGAGACAATATTTGTCAATTTCCCATTTAAGTAGTTTCTTTACACGCAAGTACTCCCCTGCCCCCCCCCCCAAAAAACCAAGGAACCACAACACTTATTGGTAGAAGTTTAATTTGAAGCTCACTAAACGCCAAATATTACCTAAAAAGAATTATATTATTTTATTAGATTTATTCGTATTCATGCTCCGAAGTTATTTAGTCACATCTATACCTGTTGAAGGTCATTTCTTATAAAGATGTCAATCTTATCGAAATGCTCTTAAAAAATGACGTTGTCTTCCTACTCCATTTATCAAGACCTTATAGATGTTTTTGATGATTAAGTCTTAAAATATTAAAAATATAATTATGATTCCAAATTCCAATGAAATTTACCAAAATAATGGTTGAAATAAACTGTACCGTATGTTGGTTATCGTAACTGTCATTTTGTGAATCGATGCAAGATAGTAAGACTTGAGCTTGGAACAATTCATGACTGGATGTTTATGAATTATGATGGTCCAATATAGTGCGTATTGGTGACCACCATCTCAGACATGCGTTTCCATATGTTTGTGGACCACGCCAACTTTGTTTCATTTGCTTAAGAGGATCACATGGACTTTATTTCATTTGCTGAATTGCGTTAATTCAAGTGACTGATCGGCTCAAACATTCTACTGCTCAAACGCTTGCTAATTATTTTAACTTCATACTGATCGTATGATTAATGTTATAATGTAATCCACAGCAATGACCCGCACGAATTTGAGCACGCCAAAGGAGTAATGCTATTACCAATTTGAGTGATTTTGTGCCTATGAGGCAAATTAAATTGCAAGTAATTATATAAAGAAACAATTGTATACAAACATGCATCTACGTACCCTTGAGTAATGATGGAAAATTGACGGAATTCATTTAATTTTCTTAATAATTAAGGAATAAAAGCTTGCAATGAAATGCCAATGGTTAATTAATTTTAGTCAAATGTTTGATTAAAAATTGACCACATGGTAAGGTTAGAAAACAAGATAAGAATGAAATTGAATGTGAAAACACCTAAGGTACGATATTGAAAACGAATAAATTATTAAAAGACAGAGAAGAACGAAAAAAAGAAGAAAGAGCCAATTTTTAGTTAGGTTGCTCAAGAAAACAAGAGAATAATTTGAGAAATCTAGTCCAAAGAAAACAAGCTCATGATTGCCTTGATTTAGATGAATTACAAATGTGAATAAGTATTGCCTCTTGATTTTATTTTGAGTGGCTAGCTGTGGTGGTTATTAGCTAGAATTTTCTGAAGAGATTACCAAATCATTTACTTGAAATCAGAAAGAGGGGAAGCATTATTGAGGTGACCAAGAGCTTATGGGCGCTTTCAAAGTTGATAATTAACTTTGCATGATTATTTGAAGATGGAGGGTTGCTGTTGGCTTTAAAGGTGGCTTTAATTGAACTTAAGCTTGCATATGGATGAATGGTTGGCCTATTTATAAATGAAAGTAAGGTTTTTTTTTTTTTTTCAAGAAAAAAGGGAAAACCGTGAAGTATAATTGGAAATGGAATTCAGTCTGTAATGGTGGCAAGAGGCTAAACTTGAGGACTTTGTGTAAAATTAGGCAATAGAACAAATAGGTGGATGGCCAAATTCATAAGAAGAGCTAAGTTTAGCCAAATTGATTTTAAGCTTTGTGATGCCAAAGACGTAACTTTGAATGCAAAGTTTAAGTTGGGAGGTAGAAGTTTAAATGGAGAAATGAGAGAATCCCTAAGAAAAAGAAGGGTTGGCTAGATGGCAAGTGTCTCAGTAAAGTAGTTTAATGGAGGATGAATAAAGTAAGTTAGATTTACCTGATAATGGAAGTTACAGAGATGCCTAGGAGCTTCAAACTCTGAATCTATATGTGAGAGTCTGAAAGATTCACCAGATTCGGGTATTTACTAGCTGATGAGCCATTGAACTAACATGAAGTAATTTAAGTTGGTAATGTAAGTCAAAGAGCAAGTGAGCTATGCAAAGGAAAGATATGGAACATACCCCGGCTGCAAGTAAGTTAGTATTTGAATTATTTTCACTTTAAGCATCGCGCCTAATTTGGTATTGCTATGTCAACTTCAAATGTGCAAGTATTATGTCTTGGATTTAACAACAACAACAACAACTCCGAGTGTGGGTCCCGCTTTCGCGGGGTCTGGGGAGATCCAGCTGTAGGCAACCTTACCCCTACCGGTATTCCTACCGATAGAGAGGTTGATTCCTAAAGACCCACAAAATAGTTTTTTGGGGAAAACGGTTTAAAGAGGAAACGATTGCAAACAAAGTTACCAACGGGGGAGAAGAGTAAGTAGAGCAGATAAACAAGGAGCGGGGACATACCTCAACAAACCAAGGGCGCTAGAGGCCATCATAGCCCAGCCAAGCACGACCTGCAGAGAAGCACACAAAAACCCGCCTCACCCCACCGAAGCTACAGCCACCTATGGAGCCGGTTCCCTACAATCAGAGACTCTAATCCTATCCCATCACACCCTTTTATCCTGAGCTATGTTCTCCGTCAAACCACAACTCTCATGTCTTGGATTTAAAAGCTCGCTAAAATGTATAAAAATTATGGCTAGCAGTCTGATGTAACCAAAAGCTTACAAAATGAAATTTTTCATTGAAGGAATAATATCTAAAGTGTGAGAAACAGCGAATCATTCACCAAGACCTTCTATTAAAAATAATTGTTTAACCAAAATTGAAGTATTATATATAAGAGTTTCATTGTGTATATTACCATGAAGATATCGATGATGAAATGGCTACAACATATTAATTATCATTTCCGATTTAGATAAAATAGCAACCACAGTTCAAAGTCTACACGCTACAGAACTCTTCTAACAAATAGAGAAATCATAGTTCATATGTTGCAAAGCTCCGTCTATAAACGGAGGAACCAAAGTTCATAACTCTGCCAACAGGCAGAAGAATTAAAGTTCATACTTTACAGAGCTCTGTCAATAAACAGAAGAACCAAAGTTCATAGCTCTGCCAATAAGCAGAAGAATCAAAGTTCATACGTTACAGAGCTCCATCTATGGAGGGAGGAACCGCAGTTCATAGCTCTGTTTGTTCACATGTTACAAAGCCACGTTTACTGACGGAGGAACCAAAGTTCATACCTCTGCCAATAGGCAGAACAATCAAAGTTCATATATTACAAAGCTCTATCTATAGATGGAGGAACCAAAGTTCATAACTCGACCAACAAGCAAGAAAATCAAAGTGCATATGTTACAAAGCTTTGTGTATAGACAGAGGAATCAAAGTAATGTGTACTATTTCAAAAAATATTTCTGAAAAAATAATAATATTAGCTTTTGGAATTCAAAAGTAGTATTTGATATTTTTTTGGTTAAAAAAAAACCCTTTTTAAAATTTTATCTTTGAAAATTATCTATATATTTTAAAGTTAATTTATATTAATCCGTTAACCCAACAACTAAATTTGCGAACACATTGTCTTCAACTGTGTATCTAAATAACTATATACAAATCGCTAAATTAGAACATCTATGCTTTATCTGAGCAATTATCTGCTATGTAATAAGTTATTTGTCATCTAAATAATTAAATTCACTGAATACGACCTTTCACAAATAAATTATTGGAACACTTGGCCATTCATATTCATGCCATGCTCAGCTTTAGATAAGCACCTTGATTTTTTTTTTTTTTTTTGGGTAGCAGCACGTATACAATTGCATACTAGCTTAAATTTTGTCCCTTTACAAGCGTAAAATTATGGAAATAGACTATTTGTTTATCAAAAGACATGGACTAATTGGACGAAAGAACCGAAGCAAGACAAGTAGCTGTGAAAGTGGCTGAGTATCTTTTGTTATTCACAGTTGATGGGATACAATGCATTAACATTATCACCAATATATACACAAGTCTTACGGCCCAGCTTAGCTAGGAAGATACCAAAATATAAGGAAAAGATGACATACAATCATATCTAAATCTACAAGTATATGAAAATTATATCCTTATGATAAATCTATAATTTTACTATTTTTGGGGCCTTGATTTCATCGCCTTTCTGTACATAGCTCCTTGATTTATTTAGAAATTTGATTATAATTGCCCTCCGTTCCTCGTAATCGCCTTGTTTGGTCTAATTTCCCTTTTTATAGGTATGTTAACCATAGTTGGAAGGAATATGAGTGATGAATGAAGTTTTGGATAAACAAGAGGCTCGAGGAGTTGGCAGGAAGACGAAGGAATCAAGAATTCAGAGTTGTAGGACCTGTACGGCTAGCCGTGCACTTTTGCATGGTCGCGCATAATTACTAAAAAGTTAAAGTTATGCACGGCTGGCCGTGCGTATTTTGCATGACCATGCACCTGAGGCAGAAAGATCCTGCAGAGTTGCACAACCGCCCATGTGCTTTTGCACAACCATGCGTCCTGAGTCTAGGAATTGTGCACGGCTGCCCGTGCATCCAAGAATGACCGTGCGCCTGTCAGTTTTTGTGATAAAAGCCACTGCCGGCTTCTGTTTAGGGATCTTTTTGCTAGGTTTTTGGGATGTGTGATTTAGGCTTCTTCCTCCCACACCTAAACCCCATTAGGAGGAAATAAATTAGGGTAATCAGGTTAGATTAGAGGGAGATTTGGATTCAAGTTTGTAGATTAGATTCTCATTCAAGCAATCCCTTTCCTTCTCTATTTCATATTTTGTTCTTGTTTTGATTATGTTTGATTAGTTGTTATGCTTGATTTTGTTTGTTTTTGTTGTTAATCTATGCTTATTAGTTTTTTAGATTATGTTCTTGCTTCAATTTCCTCTTTAGTTCGTGTTTGTGTTCATGTTTGTCAGTTTAGTTGTAATAAGGAATTATTATTGTGTTCTTATGATGTTTCGAAGTTATATTTTGTTGGCTTGGATTGTGATTAGCCTGTTGATAGCCAATTGATATTGTTTAGGCCTTTATACACGTTATTTGTGCTAGAATTTAGAGTTTTTATCTCATGCCCACCAAGTGTTCGATGAAATGCTTGAAAGAACTTTCATTCGTGTTTTGGGATAGTTGACTTATGCTGAAAGATAAGGTTGATTGTCTAGTGTGTATAGAGAGGATAGCTGATATTTCGATATGAAAATAGTTTAAATCTTAGCTAGGTCAAGAGTTGTGAATCTTGTAGTTTAATAGAGCTAATCCCATAAAAATAGGTGGTTAGAATAATTGAACTAACCTATTGACCCTTGAGAGAGATCTTTGGTAGTCTTTAATGATACAATCGATCATCTTTGCATAATAGCATAACTTGGGAAGGTGAGGGTTTGACTTCATTAATTAGTTTGTCTTTGGTTTAATCACAACCCAAGTCCCTTTTTGTTTGCATGCTTCAGTAGTTTAGTTCTTCCTCTCTTCAACTTCTATCTTACCTGGATTGATACGCTTGAGTTGGCTCTAGTGCTTGGAAATACAATTCTCTGTGGAATACAACCAATGCTTGCTAGTTGCTAGTTACCACTACACCCTACACTTGCGGTAAATTTTTACATAACAATTTTTTAGTGCCGTTGCTGAGGAGTTGTCGTTTTGTAATATTGGAACTTACTTGAGTATTTGAGACTAGGCTTTTATTTGAAAAAATCCCAAAAAAAAAAATTTGAAAAAATTTGAAAAAAATGCCTATTTTTCATTTTCCTCAATTTGAGTATGAACCTTTTTGGTGATGCTTGTCTAGATTGAATGACTTTCGTGCTCAATATGTGCATTTCGTGTGTAAAAAATGGAAAATTTGTAAAGTTGTGTTTGAGGGTGTAACTCATGAGACTCAAAATATCTTGGAATCCATAAGTGGTGGCCTTTGTGATTTAATTGTTGATGAGATGTAGAATTTCTTTGAGTCTTTGGCTTGGCAACAATGATAATCCGAAAATGCTAGTGAGTCTTTTTTATGCCCTTCCTGACCCCTATGATTTGCACGAACAATCTCCATGTGTAGATCATTTTAGGGATTCATATCATCCACATTCCTCTTATTCTCATATTGTATACTCTAATTGCCAATCTTCTAATCATAATGTGAACTCTTGTCCTTTTTATGTGATTTCTAATGACGGTTTTGTTAGATTAAATCACATGAGGGAGGCATTGAATGGGCAAAATGCTAAACTTGAAATTTTATGCGGGAGCATCACCTGTCACTTGAAACTGACCTTAGCCCACCTTATTCTAGACCTAAGGTTAGTTTGTGCAATGATGATGAGTCTTCCTTTCTTTTAAAGTTATTTTTTGCTATGGATACATCCTTGACTGACCTAGAGAAAGTGCCTTATACTTCCTTGACCCCATTATTGCATATTACTTTTTCCTCACTTGGTAACTGAAAAGACACTACTAAGGGTGTCTTAAACTTATCTATTTTTCCATTCCCTCTAGCTCAATGCATGGACTTTGAGGTGGTCGAGCCTTTTAAGGATAATGCTATTCCTGGGGATGAGGATGATTCACATCATTTGTCAGAAGAATGTTTCTTAGTTGAATAACATTTAGAGGAGACCCCATTGCAGGAGTCGAGTGGTGATGATGTGGTTGTTAGTACTGCTCATAGCCCCGAGTTCATGGAGCCTATTCTTGAGAAGACCTTTGATCTTGGCCCCATCCCTTCTCACTTACAATGCACCATCCCCTCTTCTTTACATGCATTTCAAAAGTCCCTGGGTGACATTAGAAGGTATCAACCCTCCCTTAACCCATATATGTGTACTTAGAGGACACTAGAGGGTATCAACCCTTACTTTGCTAGTTGTGTATGATGGAAGTAATGTATGATGGATCCAAATCTCCTGAACGAAGGTGCTTTTGGACAAAGTAGCAATCAATTTCTTTATGTTTCATCCATTCGTGAAAATCAGAATCTTGGCAATATGTAGTGCAACTTGACTGTCATAGGATAGATGCATAGCTTGCTTATGAAATACTCCAAGTGAGGCAAGAAGATATTTTAACCATACCAACTCACTAGTGGTGGCATCCATGGAATGATATTCAACCTTAGTTGATGATCTAGAAACTGTGGCCTATTTTTTAGTGTTCCATGAGATGGGTAATCCTCCAAGAGTCACCAAATATCAAGTCAGAGACCATAGGGTAAGTGGCCAAGCCCCACAACCAGAATCACAATAAGTAGAGATAGTAAGGTTGTTATCTGCATTAAGTAATATCCCATAACTTGAAGCTCCTTTTATATATCGTGGAATGCGAGATGCCATATTCATGTGTTCTTCGTAAGGTGTTTGTATAAACTGAGTGAAAATATGCACTGTAAAGCACAAATTAGGACAAGTGCTAGTGAGGTAAATTAATCTGCCACAAGTCTTCGACATCTCTTGGCATCATCCAGAAACACTCCTGTGGCGAGGACTAGCTTGTGATTTTCCCCCACTGGAAAATCACTCAGCTTTACTGCTAACAGATAGCACTCATCCACAATCTCTAGTGTATACTTATGCTGATTGAGAAATAACCCCTTAGGTCCCTGAGCAACCTCAATCCTGAGAAAATATTTCAATGGTCCGAGATCCTTGATGCTAAAGCATTCATGGAGATATTTCTTAAACTCAATACAAGCTTGTGTGTCATTACCAACCAAGATAACATCATCAACGTGAACCAGTAATGCCATAAAGACATCTCCCTTCCTATAGGTGAACAGAGAATAATCCCCATAGAAATGCACAAACCCATACCTTCGTAACTTAGAAGAGAGTTTTAGAAACCACTGCCGCGGAGTCTGATCGAGTCCATAAAGCAATTTTTGCAACCTACAAGCCTCATTGGGAGTGTTGCATGTGATATAAGGAGATAAGTTGATGTACACCTCCTCATCTAAGGTCATGTACACCTCCTCATCTAAATCCCCATGCAAAAAGCGTTTTTGACGTCCAACTGATGTAACTCTCATCCCTTCGTAACTGTAACCGTTAGGAAACACTAAACACTGGTCATCTTGGCAACAGACACAAATGTTTCACTATCATCAAAACCTTCCACTTGGTGATTACCACAAATACCTAGACGATCCTCGCATCGCTATATGGTACCATCGGAGTTGTATTTAATGCGGCCATTTACAACTTATGGGTTTCTTTTCAGGCGATAACTCTTGCAGAACCCATGTTTCATTCTTTTCTAAGGCTCGAATTTCCTCCTTCGTTGTTGTCCTCCATTAGGAATCTTTAACGGGCTCATTCTTTAATGGTGTGCAATGGAGAAGGGTTCTTCAAAATCAACATTATAGCAAATGTAATCGTCAAGGTAGGATGGTTGTGTGCGAACTCGTGTGCTACATACTGGGCCCGGCATTTGCTAAGGGATGCTAGTTGTGGCTTGAAGCGGTAATGGGATGCAGTTGTGGGTTGGACTCGTTAGCCTGAGTAACCCTTTGCTCACTTGTGCCAAGATTAGATTCAGGTGGGCCCGAAGTAATTTTTCTGCTGGGCCCAAATCCATGGAACTCCCCCTCTCGCCTAGCAGTCCTGAGGAGCCTATACCTAAAAAGATACCCCCATCACATTGTTTTGCGCAGGTGGCCCAAGCCCAACAACGAATCATGGCGCTCATCAATGCTACTATGGCTAGAAATGTTCGATTTCCTCTTTTAGGCATCTTATTATCGATTATTTCTTGCTTAAAAGAAAACTGATACTTGAAGAGCACCACATCCTTGCTCACAAGAATTTCTTGTGTTTCCAAATCATGAAGTTTCCATCCCTTTTGTTCAAAAGGATAACCAAGGAATATGCATTTTCGACTTCGAGACCTAGATTTGTCAATCCCCCATGGTCTAACTTGTGCAAAACACAATGTGCCAAAAACCCTATGTTTTCATAATTAGGCTTAGCCTTGAAAAGAATATCGTAAGGTGTTTTACCCTCTAACAACTTAGTTGGAGTCCTGTTAATCAAGTATGCAGCCGTTAGCATGCATCCTCCCCAAAACTGAATAGATAAACTTGTTTGGAATCTAAGTGCTCTAGCCATGTTTAAGATGTGACAATGTTTGCATTCAACCCTTCCATTTTGTTGTGGTGCGTCGACCCAACTACTTTCCCGTAAAATTCCATGTTCACGATAAAAGGTTTGCATAGGTCCCGAAGTGAATTTATTTCAATTAGCACTCCTCATAATCTTTTAACCATTATAATGAGCTCCTTTAACAGTTCTATCCTTCATAAATATACCCAAATTGCCCGGCTAGCACCATCAACAATGATAAGAAAATAATGGGCACCACATTAGGAGGGTATTTTATATAAACTCCAAATTTCGCAATGAATTAATTCAAAAACACCTTTTGCATGATTGTTGCTAACAAGAAATGAACTACAGGTTTGTTTTGCAGGAAGGCATGTTTCACAAACATCTTCCTTATTATTTTTAAAACTATGAACTATTCCAAAGTTATTAGAAATGAAGGATAGAGCTTCAATTAATGGATGCCTGAGACATCTATGCCACAAGCCATTCAAATACACCGTGTTGGTTTGACTTCTTGATGATTCCTTGTAGTGGTAAGCCCCGTCTCAGTGCTCACCACTGTAATCAGAGTCCTCAAAGTGCAATCCTATATCATTAAAAAATTATTGAAATATGTCACAACACAATTTAACTATTTACATAACTTAGAACTTGAGACAAGGTTGCAATTTAATCTAGGAATGTGCAAAACATTCTTCAATTGTAGTCCATTCCCCAAGGCCACCGAACCTTTTTCACATGCCATAGTATACGTTCCATTGGGCAACCTAATTTCCATTGGTGCAATTTTCTCAACTTCGTTAAGCATGTTCACGTATCTAGTCATGTGACGCGATGCCCTACTATCTAGTATCCAAGAAACCTTGCCTAATAATTTCTCATACCCCGCCTTAGGTGTGTCAATGACGTTCAATAACCTCTGTACATGTTCTGCTGAGAGCCCTGAGATCATGACTTGTGCTGCCTCGTTGTTCTTGTTCGTGCTGCTCCGCGCTTCCATAGTAGGCACAACTGACTCTGGAGCATGGCCCCTTCCTTTGCTGCCTCTATGATTGCCTTAGCACCCTCTGCCCCCTCTTACACCTCGGCCTCAGCCTGGTGGATAGCCTATCACTTTGTAACACACTGTTTCCTCATGCCTGTTTCATCCATAGATTTTGCACGCTTCCTTTTCCGCCATAGCCAATACTTCTCTAGTTGCAAACGTTGCTACGGCGTCACATTCGCAGTCTTTGTCCATCATAATTTTCTTATGGTTTTCCTCTTGCTGGATCATGTTGAAGATCCTTCCAAGAGAGGGTAACTAGTCGAGAGTGAGGATTCGGGTTCTAATCGTATAAAACACCTCGTTCTCCAATCCCATCAAGAACTGATGGGCTCTATCTTCCTCATACATGGCCACGATTTTGCTTGCTGCCCTGCACTTACATCTGCTACACACACAGATTGGCTCTTTCACTAGGTTTATGAGTTCGCCCCAGAGATTTATCAGTTTGGAGTAAAATTCTCCCACTTCCAGATTATCTTATTTGTAGTTGGTAATATCAGCTTTGAGTTGATGTATTTTTAGGGTATTTGTAATAGCATATCTCATCTTCAAATCATCCCTCATAACCTTCGCTGTGTTCGAATACGCTATACTCATTCGAAGTTTGGGATTGATGATGTTGAGTAGTCATGAACACAACATCGAGTTCACCATATCCCATGCATTAGCCTTCGAGAACTCCTCGTTTTCCTTAGCCTTCAGTCTAGTCGAGATTTTGTCAATGAAGACTAATTTGTTTTTAGCCTTCAACGCCTTCCCAGGTCGTAGTTTTTACCATCGAATATCAACTCTCTTATTATGGCTCTGGGACCTTTGGAGGTGTTGGAAAAACTATAAAGGACATACCTCATAACGGAAGCGAATAGATCGACTTGTTGCCTTTGTTCCACCAATTGTGTTCTTCGAAATATCGGTGGCTACTAGAGTCCCAACAAGAAATCACGTCTCAAACCTGTAAACCTCTGATGGTGGTTTATGTGTTTTCTTGAGAGAAGGTATGTGGGAGAGTAATCACACAGATGCTATTCTTCTATATGCCATCTCTTTTTCCTTCTTGGCAGTTTTCTTTATGTAGCACTTAGCTACATAACTAACTCTCTGAAAAATAGGCAGAATATTAGCCTCATTAGGGGCCCTATTAATTAGGGAATCTTAATGTGGCCGTTTAAATATATTCAGTTATCAGCTGCCACTCGGCCAGATGAGCCGTAACAAAGTCTCTATGACAATGTTTCTCTTAAACGCATCATACCAGGAATGAGAGGTGTGACCAAAAAATAATGAGTAGTATTTTCTTAAGTCACCATCAAATTAACAAAACACTTTCAAAAATCGACAACACCCTGAACCATCCAAAATATTACCTGAGGCATACATTGTCCCTTTATGCCCACTGATATATCATATGATTATACTCCGAGTATAATCGCCCAGGCTTATATGGTGAATATGCAATGGTTTTCCTTATGGACTCATGGTATTATATCTCAATAAGATTGCTTTCCTAATGTGTTCCGCTGAGCTGTATAATTCTGTAGCTCTTGGAGTGCACACTAAAGTAGCAATATCTAATTAAGACTTCATGCCATAGCCCTATGTCAAAGGGAATTGTTACATGAAATGCTTATGTTTCTAAGATCATACAGTGACAAGGAAGGGAATCAGTTTTCACTCAGTTAGGTCGACTTTGGCACACACAATGTGAAATGTGTGTCATGGTATAACTCCCACTGAGGTGAGCCTGTCACTTTTTATACTATGCAAATTACAAGTCCAGTTTTTCCTCAAAACTGACCCGAGTGACTAGATTAACGTACTGAACGTAACCTCGACACACAAAATTCGGCTTAAGGGTTCAATATAAGGTTATATTATATCTAATTAACTCAAATCTCATCTTAGACTTACTAAGGCGACTATTTCTTGACATGATTCGTACTACCAAAATACAATGATAATCAATACTGCACACTTAATGCCAATATGATTAAGTCTCATCCTACCCGCTACTTAAGGGTTGGGTTGATTATCTGTGTGATAAGATAATCAGAAGTCTAGTGACATTCAGATATGCCTAATCAAGCAACCAAAATAAAGTGATGAACATCTAGTAAAAGAAACATCAGTCTTAATTATAATGAAAATGTTCATTACATATATGTCCAAATAAAACAAAATATCCCAATTAACTAAACTCTATGGAGACCTAAACTCATCATATGAGTTTTGAACACATCTCTAGGAATAGGTTTAGTTAATAGATCCATGATCATCATATTAGTTGATAAATACTTTACTAACTTCCTTCAACTTTATGGCGTCCCTAACAAATGATAACGCCTCTTAATATGCTTGGCTTTCCTATGGAATTTAGGATCCTTAGCATATTGGATAGTGGCAGTATTATCGCACCACATTTCCACATGATCATCAACTCTCGCAGTAAGATTGAGATCCTGGAGAAAACACCTTAGCCAAATCGCCTCCTAAGCGGTGAGGCAACAAGCAACATATTCCGCCTCCATAGTTGATAAAGCTATGCAATCTTACTTCTTACTGCACTAAGATACGGCTCCCCCACCAAGGGTGAAAACATATCCAGAGGTAGACTTAGACTCATCTAAATCACCACACCAGTCAGCATTAGAATATCCCCTCAACTTTAGGTCCCCTCCTTAGTAGCAAAGTACCAAGTCAGTAGTCCCTCGAAGGTAATGCATTATCCTTTTGACGACTTGCCAATGAGCAGTTCCCAAGTTACTTTGGTAATGACTTACCAAACCAGCCGCAAAATAAACATCAGGCTGTGTACATAACATGACATACATTAAGCTTCCAATAGCACTAGCGTATGGAACGTTGCTCATTTTCTATTTTTCATTATCTGTCAATGGGCATTGTTCTAGACTTAAAGTTAAACCCTTCTCAACTGGAATATCAATGGGTTTGAAATAATGCATCTGAAAATGTTCCAAGAACTTATCAATATATGCCTACTGGCATAAACCAAGAAGTTTCCTAGGACGATCTCTGACTATTTCCAATCCTAGGACATACCTAGCTTCACTCACCCATATCCTTCATCTCAAAGACAGAGGACAACCATTACTTGGTGGCGTTGATCATCTCCAAGTTACTTCCAGCTAGTAATATGTCGTCAACATATAAAGTAAGAAACATAATTCTTACATTTGTTTTCTTGACATATACATAGTGGTCTTCTGAAACCATGATCAAGCCAAACGCAGGAATGGCTTCATGGAATCTAAAGTACCATGCTCTAAAAGACTGCCTAAGGTCATATATGGACTTTTTAAGACGACAAACTTTATCTTCTTGTCCTTTTGATACGAAACCAATAGGATGATCCATATAAATCTCTTCCTTAAGGTTCCCGTTAAGGAAGTAGTCTTTACATTCATTTGGAACAACTCTAAATCCAAATGGGCAACCAGGGCTAGAAGTAGGCGAATGGAGCCTAATCTCACTACAGGAGAAAAAGTCTCTTCATAATCTACTCTCTCAACTTGGGTGTAACCTTTCGCCGCTAAACAGGCTTTGAACTTATCAAATGAGCCATCTGCCCGATATTTTATTTTGAAAACCCATTTGTTTCCAATGCTTTTCCTTTGGGAGGAAGATCAACAAGTTCCCAAATTTCATTTCTTTCCATTGAGTCCAATTCATCCCTCATGGCATCCATCCACTCTTTATGATTTGTTGAATCAATAGCCTCTACATAAGAGGTTGGTTCTTCTATTTCCAAAGGCATGCAGAAGAAAATGTCCTCTTCAATTTGAAAAAAACGTCGGGAAACTATTCCGCGCTCACTCCTTTGAATTAACTTAGGACTTGGTAGCCTTGCCTGTTTAGGCTCAGAATCCCTTCCCCTTTTCCTCGAGGTACCGAACCCTGAATGGGAGAAGGATTACTCCAACTAACCCCTTGGGATGTGGACTCCTGAGAATGAGGTCTATTTCACCAACCAGAGATTGAGGGCTTTCCTCGTTCTCTGGTTGAATATCTTGAGCAGACAAGATTCCTCCAATACAGATGATAGGTACGCTCCCACTATCTCTATCATTTGATGGAAAACCACTATCCCTGATGACATGGCGAGTATACAAATCCTCCCCTTCACCGAGAGATAGGTGTTGTTGTAACTTATACAACTGCGAGTCCTTTTTGACTTGACAAATATTTGGGAACTCATTCTTAAGAAAGTCAACATTACAGGAATCAACTTCCTTCATGCTGCCATTTGGATGTTCTCCGTACATTGCATAACCTTTTGAATGTTCTGGATATCGAATAAAGACCATCTTCGTGGCTCTTGGAACAAGCTTACCATGTTTATGAGTTGGGTTATACACATAGCCTGCCGAACCCCATGGGCGCAAATGATACAAAAAGGTTTTCTACCATTCCATAACTCATACGGAGTAGTTCAAACACTCTTACTCGGTGCACGGTTTAAGATGTAAGTTGTTATAAACGACACATCACCCCAAAAGCTAATTGAAAGATTACCTTGAGCCTCATTGACCTGACCATGTCAAGTAATGTACAGTTCTTGTGCTCAGCAACACCATTTTGCTGAGGAGTGCCAGGAATTATAAGATGTCTAGTTACACCCTTTTCCTCACAAAATTCCTTGAACATATCAGAGGGATACTCACATCCATGATCGGTCCGAAGAGTCTTGACACATCGTTCCAACTTGGTCTGTACTTCCACCACGAAGCGTTTGAACATGTCTAAAGCTTCATGACTATGTGATAATAGATACACATATCTATATCGTGAAAAATCATCTATCAGAGTGAGAAAATAAACAGCACTAGTACGTGCCTTTACATTCATAAGTCTGTAAATGTTAGAATGAACGAGTTCTAAGGAACTAAGCGCCCTAGAAGCCTTACCAAAAGGTTTCTTGGTCGCTTCACCGACTAGACAAGGTTCACATCTAGGCAGTCTAACCTTAGTAAGCTGGCCTAATAAACCTTCTTTAGCTGGTCTAGCCATTCTATCCTTGCCAATATGACCAAGTCTAGCATGCCATACAACAGAGTCAGAATTTGAATCAACGGATGAAACAAAAACAGAAGACGTATTATTACAATAATAATGTTCATCCAAGTCTAAAACAAGGAAATCGTCCAATAAAGATGCATGGCCAAGCAAATTGCCATCATACAAAATATCCAAGCTATCAGTTCAAGAGACAAATTAAAAACCTAATTTCATTAAATAAATACAAGACACTAAGGAACATCCCACCCCAGGTGCATAGAGAGCGTCATGAAGAAACAACAAATTCCCTCCACGTAACTTAAGTTGATACGTTCCAACTCCTATAACATCTTTTGCAGTCCCATTTCTAAGAGTTACGGTTTGTAACTGCACCATATAAGGGTGAAAGTCTACAAATCCAGCTCGATCTTGAACTATGTGTTTACTGGCTCCCGAGTCTACAATCCAGTTAGTAGGGGTGTGCAGAAAAAACCGAAACCAAGAACCGATCCGAAAAACTGAAAAACCGATTAAAAAACCGGTTAACCGAAGTAAATTATTCGAAATAACCGGTTCGGTTAACCAAACCGGGAAAAGAAATCAGTTCACGGTTCGGTTACGGTTCGGTTGGTCCAGAAAATGCGGTTAACCGCGGTTAACCGAAAACCGGTTTTTTAATTTTTATATGGGCATATAAAGTGGGCATTAAAAAAAACCCTAGAGCTTGGCTTTGCTTGCTTTCCACTTTCGAGAATTCCAAATCCAGAGCCCTCTTCACTTTAGTGTTCAGTCTTCTCTTCTCTTCGGCAGTTCGGCTCATCTTCCCTCTTCCAGACTTCCATTTTTTCAATTTTTCCTTCGACCCTTTCTTCTTCTAGACTTCAATTCTTCAACCCTTTGTGACTGACTTCGGCCCTTTCTTCTTCCAGACTCCAGTGCCCATTTGTTCAAGTTTTTCAAGCGCCAGATTGTTCGAGTTGCTCAAGTTTTCTCCCAGGCCCGAGCCGCACGATTCAACTTTTCTGGGTATGGTTTCAATTTGTTTCAAGTTGTTTATGTATGAGTATGGTTTCGATTAGGTTGGATTTGTCTGGGTTTTGATTTGGTTCGATTTTTGTTTCAATATGTCTGCTGCTGCCTGTTGCTACTGTTGGTTGTGCGCACCAAATTTAGGTTTTTTTTTCAGTACTCTGGTTAAGCGTTAACTGAACCGGAGGTTTGGTTAACCGATCCGAAAATACGGTTAATCGAATATTTCGGTTCGGTTACGGATCGAATGTTGGCAGATCCGAAAATTCGGTTAACTGAGAAATCGGTTAACCGTAAATTTCGGTTCGGTTACAGTTCGGTGTTCTCACTAACCGAATTTCCGGTTAACCGGTTTTCGGTTAATCGATGAACCGGTTAACTGGTTTTGCACACCCCTACCAATTAGGAATAGATTTAGCAACAAATGCATGGGAACAAACAAGCAGCTTAACAGGAGGAAATGAAGAAGGTACCTTAGTAGGCTCGGGACAATCCTGATTATAATGGCCCTTCTTCCTGCAGTTATAGCACGTCACATGCGCTATATTTTTCTCCACTTTGCCCTTAGTTTTTGGTTGCGTCTTAGCAATACCGCCTTTAGGGCCAAGTTTCTTCGAAAGATGAACACTCTTCATCTTCCTTCGCTTAAACTTGTTGCCCTTAGGCCTATCCACTCTAGCAGCTAATGCTACAAGGGGAGGAGCAGAGGCCTTCAAGCGCTCATCTTCCAACTCTAGGTGCTTAGTGATCTCAGCAAAAATTTTGATATTCTCATTGTGAGTCATCAAGATGATGAACGGTTTCCATTTGTCGTCCTCAATGGGAAGTGCACGAAGCACATTCGTCCGTTGTTCACGTTCGGAAATATCCACACCAGCAGCTATCAGGTCTCGAAGCATGGCCTGTATGGTCCGAACATGCTCGGTTATACTTCAGCTTAAGTCTATCAAGTAAGTCATCCACTTAAGATGCAATGCTCGAAGCCTCATTTCCGAAGTTTGACCGTACCTGAAACGGATGTTATCCCACATGTCATTAGCAGTGGGATAAATCTCAAACTCACCGATTTGATTGTCATGCATGCAATACAACATAGCATGATGTGCCTTACAATCTTTCTTGCACCATTCTTGGTACGCAACCAAGCTGGCCTGATACTCCTCAATAGAAGTAATGTCCTTGTTCTCTTTGTCTTTAGTGACAGGGGCAGACATCGTGGCTGTCAAGTGTTCTACCACCTCATACTCATTCAGAAGAAACTGAATCTTCCGACACCACATGTCGTAGTTGGATCCGTCCAACTTTTCATTGGTGGACAAATCACCAATCATGGAAGTTTTAGAAGCCATATCTACAAATAAGAAAATGGACGTTAGCCATATCTTTCACATAATCAAAATGTCTCAAGCCATCATTCATGTCATATGATTGAAAATGTCGCTGAGCTCATAACCATCACATTTTAAATGAATTAGAAATTGAGAAAATTTGATTATCACCAACCCATAATAAACACATTTATGTGGAGTAATGTTAATCAAATTAACAATTAAT
>NCQV01094776.1:2039-17145 GCA_002740545.1 Lophocereus schottii | reverse complement strand
TGTATGTATGTATATGTATATAATGAGTGAGATGATGCAATAGCAGTTGTTGGGTCTGGATAGATGGATAAGATTTAATGAGGGTCGCGTGACCTAATAAAAATTGCCCTCTCGCTCGCCCTCACCCTCTTCCTCAGGTTTTCTGTTCTCCTTCACTTTGGCTTTCACTTTTCCTTCTCGATTTTCTGTTCGTTCTCTTGTCTTGTTGAGAATTGTTGCTTACAACTTCATTCATCGGTGTTATTTTAAACCTTTTCGTCGAGATTTTTTGTTGTATTTCGTGTTTGCAACTTTTTCTTATAGAATTTGTTGTCGATAGTTGGTTTTTGCATGTTGGTCTTTGTAAGTTGTTTCGATTTTTTTGAGTTTGGTGTTTTTGTTAGGGTTAATATGATGTTGCAGTTGAATCAATGTATTTTGTTTGATTGTAGGGGGCAGATCACCATGTTAATCAAGACTTAAGGTTGGAGGTAAGTTTATTGCAATTTTTGCTATTATTTGGTGAATTTTGATCTCATAGCAAGTGTCATATTTTCACTTTTTATGTAGATGCGGAACTCGATTGTCTGCTTTTGATGATTTTGATTTTTCAAATTATACACATTTTCTTATTTTTAAGTTTTGCTGAAACTGCTTTTATAATTAGTAATCACCAGAAATGTAAGTAGTGATCAATTTGTATAATTGTAGTGATCATCTAAACATATATTTTGCTTTCATCCTTCTTGTTATTCAGTCCTTCTCTATTTAGGGATCAATATTTTTGTTATTAGCGATCACTAGGGATAGGATTAGTCATCTATTAAATACGTGTTCCATTTTTGGACAATTTCTTATACAACTTAGCTGTTCTATTGTTGGTGATCAACGAATATGTTATTAATGATCAATAGACTTGTATATTAAATAAATGTTTAATTTTTTGCATTTGCTGTTAGAATTTATTGCTTCTGTTGTTGATGATCTATAGATGCGGTACTAGTGATCAATAGTTTTCCAATTAATGATCATTTGTCATATCATAGTGATCTCTAATAAATGTTCAGTTTTTTTGCAATTGCTTCTCTATCTTAGTTCTTGTGTTCTTGGTGTTCTACAGACATGTTGCTAGTACTCTCTTAAATAAGTGTTTAATTATTTGGAGCAACTTTTAGAACTTCCTACTTTTATTTATTATTGATCAATAGAGTTGTTATTAGTTGATTAATAGATTAATGATTGTCGATTGATTATTATAGAACAGCGATCTCTTGACTTTTTTTCTTTATTTCATTTTTTTCTTTTATTTTTAAGGAATGGCTAGTACAAGGAGCAATCAAACTTCAATAAGGCTTGCTGATTCTTAAGAGTATCTTGGGGCTAGAACTCAAACTGAGGAAAGGTAGTAGTGAATGATTTATATTCTTTCCTGGTTCATTTGGTTATATTGGTGGTTATGAATAATTAGCTTGCTTTATTAAAATAACTTTTGCAGTCAACAGCTTAGATCGCAGTTGTCTCAAGCATAAAAAAGGGATACAAAGTGAAGGATAGGTTGAACTCAGGTGCAAACATTACATGTGACAGCAAATGTCAACTCCCCCATTTGTTTAAGTAAGTGTGAGATTCGTGATACTGAGATCATCTCCGGGGATGGGTGTATTAAGGAGTACATACCTTTAGGGGCACCTAGTCCTACCCCCACACGTTCACATGCAACTACCGGGACGCAGCAGAGCGATATTCAACATCTAGACCATGGCACTGAGACAGATCTAGAATGTGTGAGACTGATTACACCTTCACAAGGCTAGCGTAATGTACATGGGGCGTCAGAATTACATGCACATATGGGTGATGAGCAAATGATAAACAAGGATCAACACATGGGTGATGTCTAAATGACGAACAAGAGCTACGAAGGGCACATGGGGTTAGGAAATGGTGATCGCGAGATGTCAGATAAACTAAAAGTTAGATGCAGGAAAGTCAAGAAATTTAACAACCAAATGTCACCTAAGGGGTAAGGCAACTGATTGAAAATCTGAATGATAAGCAAAAGGAAGCCATCAAAAAAATCAATTTGGGGGGCTTATTGCATTTAAAAGCTGACATTATCCAAGGGAAGCTGGCAATGTGGTCAGTGCGGAACTTCGGCACCTGCTCTTGCTCCCTACCACTCACCCATAACAGGATGAAGGGTGGTAGAGCATGATGTGCACATGATGCTAGGTCTCCCTAAAGGCCCCCTTGAGGTAGTTGAACCTAAAAACAAAAGCAATGCAAGCATTGAGTTTGCAAGCCTCCTAACCATCGGAAACAATAGTGGCCTAAACGTGATAGCATCCTAAATGTGGAAAGCTGATTGAAATGATGTAGGGTCAAGTAGATAGAGACGAGGACTTCATAAGAAATTTCGTAATGTTCGTGTTTTCTACATGTCTCCGTGGAAACCAAAGAGGAGAAGTCAATTACCTCATACTGAACGCACTAGTAGATTAGAGCACTTGTTTCACCAGTCGATGATTGGAAAAAGAAGACGTCACGATTCTTCATAGGGCCAATCCTTTTCCTAATGATACATTCAATTCTTTCCCTAATTAAATATGTTTAGGTTTTCATTGTGCAGTATGAAACTATTAATTAGGGATCATTATTAGGAAATTACTGACCATTCATAGGATGATCCTTGCATTCCACCAATGACACTACCCTAATCATGCATACAAAATTAGTGATTTGTTTTGCATTTGAACATTATGAAGAACATCCAAAATTAGTGATCACCATATGTTTAATTAGTGATCACTAATTTCTGGGGTGATTATTACTAATCTATTACATTTAATACGCTGCAATATTTATCAATCAAGAATTGTTGTAATCATGATCACTAAATTGTCTACTACAAATCACTGATTTGTCTACTAATGATTACCAATTTATTTTCAGCAGGGTTTAAGTAATCAATAACTTTACATCCCTAATTCCATCTGTCTACTATCTGTATGTTTAGTGATCAATATAATAAACATTAGGGATCAAAAAGAAAATATTCCAAATATTCAGTTTATCAAATTAGTGATCATTAGTAGAGAAATCAGTCATTGTTAGTGTCATAATGAGTGATTAGGACAATGCCCCTTTTTGTTTTTGTTTTTTTTTATGAGCTTTCATTTTATAATATGCCTTGAATTTTCTTCCTATCAATCTATTTATGATTCTTGCAATTGTTTTACCTTGATCGTGTGGTTTTTAAACTAAGGTCGGTACTTCGTCAATTCCCCGATGGTGAGAGGCAGACAAATGGTGAAATAAAATCTAGGGCGGGATAGGAATTCGTAATCAGATTTGGCAGAGGTTATCTCAAGGAAGCCTTGGATAAGATGCCCACAACTGATGAGGAGGAGGAAGTTACTCAAGAGGACCGCTGTAATAAAAGTTTTGAAGATGAAGCAAAAGCCAAAGATCAAACAGGAGTTTCAAAGGTTAAGGTTAGTCAATAGTTTTAATTTATTATTTATTTCTTGAAGAACAAATTGTACTTGTGCTATTGTCCTGCATTGTTTTAAGTTAAGATGACATTTCCTTTTGACTATAAGCATTATTTGTTTGAATCGGGCTCTTTTTCATGATGGTAAGGTGGCAATCTAATTGATAATAACAACTAGTCGACCACTGGTGGAAGTGATAACAGAATTGGCGGAGTTGATTCTTGTAGCACGCACCCTACTCAAGAGAGTAAGAAAGGTAGCTGCATAATCGATAAGTGATGTGCTCATCAAGGATAGGCTTAAGAAGTCGGAGAGTAACCCCAGTACTCTCGCAGGACTCATATGAATCAGAAGGGTTCTTGATGGAGATTGATGTAGTCGAGAAGCATTTTATAGGCTCCCGAGATATGGTGCATGACTTCCCACTGTTCACTCCACTCAATTTCAGCCTTGGGGTGTCTCAAGAGGAGAACGAGGTGCTACCCAAAGGAGTTGTTATTGTTGATTCAGAGCCTAACATTTCGATAGTAAAAGTGCAGGCACTAAACTGTAATGTGGAGGATGTCCTTGCAAGAGGTATGACGAGCTCTGCACAGTGCACCAACACACCATCTCTGCTAGGTACTTCTTCTCATAGTCTTGTAGCCGAGTTTTTGTTGCTCTTTGATGGAAGTAAATGACATTATGATTCTGCATTATTTCTAACCATCATCATACAAATTAGTGATGTTAAGCAGAAAAATTGGTGATCATGCTACCAATTATCTTTTTGTATGTACATTTTATCTTTAACCTTGAAAGTAGTGATCATACATAGACACATTAGTGATCTTTTGTGCTTAAATATTTCTGTTGGACAGCAAATCTAGTGATCATTATTGATAAAATTAGTGATCATTAGGAGACAAATCAGTTATCACAAAAGATTGCACCAAAAATGTATTAAATTGTGAGCATTACTTGATAAATTAGTAATCATTACTTGATGAATTAGTGATCATTACTTGATGAATCAATGATCTTTTTTCATGTAGATTTGTCTCTAGCCTAGAAAGTAGTGATCATAACTAGACATATTAGTGATCTTTTGTGTTCAAAAATTTTCAATGAGCTACAAATCTAGTGATCGTTATTGATAAAATTACTCATCTTTAAGAGACAAATCTTTGATCACGAAAGATTGCACCAAAAATATATTAAATTGGTGATTATTATTTGATAAATTAATGATCATCACATGATGAATTTAATGATTTTTTTGCATGTTGATGTTGTCTCTAACCTAAAAAGTAGTTATCATAAATAGACACATTGGTGATCTTTTGTGTTTAAAACTTTCCAATGAACTACAAATGTATTAATAAAATTAGTGATCTTTAGTGGACAAATTAGTGATCACAAAAGGTTGCACCATAAATTGGTGATCATTACTTGATAAATTCGTGATCATTACTTTATGAATTAGTGATCACATCATGCAGGCCTGCTTTTTTCTGCCAGCTATGCCCGAAATTTTTAAAGCATATCGCGATTGTATAAAGGATCTATGTAACAGCGTATAACAATTGTCCCGAGCATTGCTGTTTGTGTAAATCTATTTTTATATAATTTTCCTCATAGTTTGTTGTGTTTATATAGGTCTAATAATGGTATACTTCCTGGAAGACAACCAGACATTCATTGATCGATCTATGATGAGAATTGTTGAACCCGATCTTCAGATACTAGACATATAAACAACAACCAATACTGACAAAGAAAAAGTTGTAGTGATTGAAGCCCCGAAAAGGCAGAGAACGACGCCAGTGCAATGTAGTATCACAGAATTCTCAAGAGGTAAAAAAACGATACTAGTTTTCTCCGTGAGAAACTCACTGTCTATGTTTTTAAAACTTTTTCTTCTGAGTCAGATCCCCCCTGCATTAATTTATTTCGTTGGCTTTATGTACTAACTATTGTTGCTTTTCAGTACCCTCGCCAATAGAGTCTCCACATTCTTTGTGCTCCGTTTACATGTACTGGAATGCGATGATCTTTCGTGCAACTTTATACGAATTGAAGTTGTATGCTAACTTTGTCTTCAACTCAGAAGTAGAATGGAGGTAAGAATAAATATGTCTCCCAAAAAGCTAATTTATAGGAAAGTCTTTTATAAACGGCAATTCAGTGATAGATTTCTTTGTTTATTCTCTAGCCAAGTGTTGCATGTAGACCTAGCAAATGGGTCATTCGATTCGGGTATGGATCAGGTCAAGTTCGGGCAGGGTCATGTTCGGGTTAAGTGATATTTTGAGTCTTTTCGATTTGGGTCGGGTATGGTTCGGTTTGGGTCGATTTGGGGTCAATCAATTTTTGTTAAATACGCTCATAATGTTAAAACAAGCAACTTCGTAGAAAATTTCGAGTCGGGTATGGTTTGGTTCAGGTCAATTCGGATTTTAGGTCCACTTTCGGGTGAGCCTATTTCGGATATCGGGTCCCGTATGGGTCCGGGTCTTTCGGTTCGGGTTTTGGGCCAAGGGTTAGTTTTGCCAGGTCTAGCTGTATGATGATGTATACTACTTGGCCAACCGAGGAATGCTTTTAACTATTGCTAGCGGCGACCGTATTGACAAAATCATCATGAAAATTTGGGCAAATATATTGAATAAAAGTGAACTGAGTACAGATCGTTCCTGTGTTTAGAGGGTTTTCTTTACAAAGAAGTGTTTGTAAGCCAACTGAAAAAATACTTTGAATGCTATTTTACATATAAATAGATTAACAGTCACAACACAACGTCTGTTTTTTATTTTTAAAGCATTCATATATGAAGATAAAATAGGAAAGCCAAGCTGAAGCTGTGTTTTTCTGCCAATTGAACGATGAGCTGTCCTTGAATCCACATATCAACTTGAAGCAAATTGACATGGTAAGAATTAAGCCAGACAGAAACATATTTTTTTTAAAAAAAAAAAAGGTTTTCTTTCATCGCCTGTTCTTGAGGCACTAGTTTCTGATAATCTTGGTCTTTCAGACGTTCTTCCGTTATTATAACAAGGAAAATAATTTCTCATTTGCTTCAATTTCAAGCAAAAAAGTATGGACATAATTGACCATATCAAAAGAAAGCACAGAGAATATTAACTATATGAATGCTGTTCAGATATTTTGGTGAAGCTTCATAAAATTTTAATTTGCTTTAAAAACAAACTTAAGCTGATGTTTTGCTTTTTTCTTTTGTTTTATAAGAGCCTTGTAGAGCAGGCTCTTTCAGAAGTATCTCACTAATGAATGGACTAATAAGAGAATAGCAAATCCATTGAAGACTTTGAACTAAAATACATAGGTGGACCTTAGAAGCAAGAGGCTTCAAAGACAGATGATAATGAAACTATTTATGTTGATAATGAAACTATTTATGTTATAAAGCACATACAGGAATACAAAGGAGTACCTCGCCCTTGGGACGTAGAATTCACAAATGATCAGGTGAACATACTACTCAATCCTGTTTAAAGAACAAAATTTTTTAATGCAAACTTATTTTTCTAAATCAACACACTTAAACATGAGATATAATGACAATTATTCCACCCCCTTACTTCATTTGGATCTCAAGGTGTTGTAATTCATAAGTTTAGGGCGAAGTCCAGCCCTAAGATCCTCACTTCAGCTACTCACAAGATTTATCCACATGTGAAGAGCATGGTAAATGTTTATGAAGCTACAAGGTTGAAAATTTCATGAAAGTAGTGGTCAACTCAGGCATGCCAGTTGTTTACAAACCTTTTCAGTTGTGGTGATCATTAGATATCTAATTAGTGATCAGTGATGAATTAAGTAAGTTTATATTTTTTTGGTGATCATTAGATATGTAATTCATTTCTTGAATACTTAGTGAGAAAAAGAAATGTTATCAGTTATCAACATGAACGATGAATTTATATGTCATTGGTTATCGTTTGGCATGACGTTGGTGATAACCATATATAACATCTTGTTCATCGAACATAATAATTATTAATTGGCACAACTATATCGTTGTCAAAAACATATCATTTTTTAATTGGAAGGAAATATCAAATGCAACAAAATGAAACTCGTCCAAATATGCTTTGACTATATGTTTCATGATAAACCAACATACTTGTATTGTTCAGCATAAACATGTCTAGTGATTACCAAACATAGTTATAATGATCATCAAATCTACTTGTTGATCACTAACTAAGTTCATAACTATACATGTATTGTGATCTACAAAGATATTAACTAGGGGAGCATAATTGAATCTATTGATCACTAAAAGTAATACTAATGATCATTGGAACAACACCTACTGATCGCTAACTAAGAGGCTAATATCAGTAACAGTAATTGAGGATATGTTGATAACCATAAACAGAACCCGTGATCATAAAGCATACATGTAATGATCACCAAAACTAGAACTATTGATCACCAATGGATATAATTCATAAAAACATAGACTATGATTTTTCCATGAGAATAAACCCACAAATGCAGCAAAATAAAAGCTGATGCAACTATGCTTCAGGATATGTTTCATGAAAAATAAACATATTTATGGTGATCACAAAAAACATTTATCGTGATCACTAAAACACAGTTCTAATGATCACCAAAACTAATAGTGTTAACCATTAACTCGGTTTATAAGTTAGGACATATGATGACCAAGAAACACGTTCCCATGGGTCAACATAATTTTATCAACTGCTCCCAAAAGGAATGCTAATGATCACCAAAGCAACACCTAGTGATTGCCAACTACAATTAAGGATATGCTAATCACCATGAATAAATCTAGTGATCACTAAAAAAAGTTCTTATGATCACTAAAGCAACCCTATTGATCACCAACGCAACACCTATTGATCACCAACTACAATTGAGGATATGTTAATCACTATAAACAATCTAGTGATCACCAAACATAGTTCTTGTCATCACTAAATGATATCATTTAATGATAAAAACATATATAATCATTTTTTTGTCAACCAAAATTATTCTTTTGATTTATTTTCTTAAGTCTTAATAAACCTTAATTTAAGATACAAAATCGTTTGTTCATTCTCCACATTTTTAAATGTTAATTTTTTGAAAAAGAAAGAATTTCATTTTTAATTAGTAAATGTTCTCTACCTAAAATTAAAAATTTCATTGTCTTCTATAAAATTCAAATATGCATTGTCTTCTAAATGTTTCATCTTTTAATTTTCACCCAAAAAAAAAACACAAAAAGCACAATTCAGTGTGTAAAAAATGCATTGACTAATTTATATCCTTATACCAAGCTAGTATATACTCTCAGTTATGATAGCCAACCAATTTTGGTAATTCCAGAGACTCTTTGTTTTCTTGCATGCATCTTGCTCTACTATTCTCAGTCTCTCTCTCACTCCCTGTCTCTCGCTCTCTCATAGTTCTAATATGCAATCTCGTCAGCATTCATCAACTCAGTCAATTTCTCTATACCTTCTCTGCATTTTGAAGGTGAGATTGATGACTTTTAAAATGATGACCAAGTTTTGTGTTCGGATTGCTTTTCTTGTTGAGTTTTAGTGCAGTTATTTTGGTTTTCTTAGCGATTTATCTTTGATTTTTTAATCTTTCGTAACTTCAAAAATTTTCTTTCGAAATCTGGTTTCAATTCTACTTTTAAAAGCGTCTAGTTTATTTTTGCACTAAAAAAAAAGTCGTTTGCTTCCTAGAAATGTACCATGCTTTGATCTTTCACTTATGAACCCCCTTTTTCGATTTTAAATTTATTTTTCTAATAATATTGTACAATTCGGTAAATTTTAATGATATAGTGTGTTTTACAAGGATTTATTTTCCTTAATCTTTTGATTTCACATGCATTTTCTTTTTCTCCAGGGTTTGTTAGTTAGAAATCATGGCCACATAGAAAGTTCAAGAAACAATCGAGGTAAATGGAGAAGAATCACCTTTGAAGAGGTTAAAAAAATGCGTTTCAAACCTTAAGTGAATATTTTTCATATTACATATGTAGTTTGTGATCATTAGTTATATATTAAGTGATCATTGGTATAGTTTTAGTGATTATTTTGCATATGTGTTTGTTTGTTGATGAGTTTTAGTATGTTCTTTTAAACAAATTCAAATTCTGACACACCTTAAATGTGTTTCTTCAAAGAGGTCAAAAAATTTGTAAAAACCCCAAAGCAACAATTTTTGATACTACATGTCTAGTTAGTCATTGTTAGAAAGGTAATTAGTATCGTTAGGTATAATATTAGTCATCATTTTGTATATGTGTCATGTATTTGTGATTATTAGAAAGATAATTAGTGATCATTAGATATAATATTAACTATCATTTTTGATAAATGTTTGTTTATTCTATCCTTCTCTACATAAATGTTTGCTTTCAACTCATCAATAACATCCCTTTACAACCACCAATATAAATAGACTCACATAATAAACAAATCCCTTGCGCTTGCAATTTGTATCATATGCTGAGCATTTGTGATTAATGCAGTTGTGATTGGCGATCCTTTGAACTATGGGTAGTGATACATTATATATTTATGAGTTCATAGAAGTATGCACATTGTATATTCACTTGCCTTTTTTATTCTACAGTCCTAAAGTAGCTTCGAATATGAAAGAAAGAGGACAAGGTGCTGATTAAAGAAAAGGATCTGCTGATAAAACTAGCAGTAGTTTTGGCCACGGACAAAAGTGTTGATACAAAGTATTTGCCTGCAAAACAGACAGTGATGACGACGTTACGAACGAATATGAAAAATCATTGGAAAAAGCTTCAGAGGAAAAGAAGACCAACAACGACAAACCCCTAAAAAATATAAAGATAAGAAACCTGAGGAGCAGCGCGAGACTGACAAGAAGCGTAGTGTAGAAACTAATAAGATGAAGACGACTGAGAAGCCTCTAAGGAAGAAGGCAGAGAGACTCAAATGTTCTCAGTGAGTGGGAAAGGGTAATGAATATGTGCATAATTATGCAGAGAAAGACATACTAAAAGAGAGTTTGCTGAGGAAGGCAGAGGAGAAGAAGAAGAGCAACAAGTAGACCATTACTGAAAAGGGGTCAAGTAAAGATGTAGAGTAGAAGCCCTATAAGAAGAAGAAACTTTATAATAATCCCCAACTAAATCCGAGACCAAGCAGAGAGGGGATAAGTCAGAAGAAAAAAAGAAGGAGAAGGCAAAGAAGAAGGCATTCCCTGTCAAGGGATCACAGAGGATGCGAAACTTACTAAAGCCTGTAGTACAGGAAGGCCACATTTCTGAGGTGGAAATTTCTGATAGTTCTGATTCAGAAAAAAATGATTCAACTTATGAAGAGAAGCAGGTCGATTTTGATGAAGACCAGAGAGAGCAAGAAATAATAAACCACTATTGTTGAAACTATAAAGGTTGTTTCAAAGAGGAATAAGCCTTCATTAAAATCTGACAGTAAAAAGAAACCAAAAAATATAGTGGAGAAGAGGAAGGCTAGCAAAAAGAAAGCTCAGAAGCCTCTAACCAAAAAGCAAAGACGGACTCATGAATCTATGCAGAAAAGTGGAGAGAAAGAGGTCCTGAATGAGAGTTTAGCAGGGAAAAGGGAGGCTTCAAGTAAGAATGAAAGATCTGAGAAAACTTCTGAGAATCCCCAAGAGGAAGGCGAACCTCTTGAAAAATCCCCCACAAAACCTAAGAAGAAAGAAAAGGGGGAAAAGGCACAAAAAAGAAAGAAGGAGCAGCTGAAGAAGAAGGCAGTCGTTGTTAGCTAATCACAAAGGATGCGAGGCTTATTGAAGCATGTAGTTCAAAAAGGCCATATATCTGAGGTGGAAATTTCTGATCGTTCGGATGCAGAAGAAATAAAATCTGACTTATGAAGACAAAGAGGTTGATCATAATGATGATGAGAAAGAGTGGAAGAAGAGACCTCCATTTCTGAAAAACTATAAAGGTTGTCCCAAATAGGAACAAACCTTCATTAAAATTTGAAGGCAATCAAGGGATCGAGCAAAGCGAGGGTCAATCCATTGCTACTGCTACTGCTTTAGTAGGGGGGAAAATAACCACTTCAGCATAGGACCTTTAGATAGGCCCCCAAGAGCAACCTTTAGAACCTGATGAGGAGGGTGGCAGTGAAAACAAGACGTCAGAAGGCGTTTATTATGAGGATGACAACACGTTCATTCTCATCACTAGTGGCACAACTCAACGAAGCGTAGATTGAGGTAGTGGTATCGATGGAATTTGCCTCCTTCTTGACGGTTGATTTGATGCAAATCCCAGAGAAGTTTTCTAAATGGCTAGTATAAAGCTTTGATCCCTACTCTATCTATTTTAGGCTTCAGAATTGGTACAAGTTTTCAGCCATATGTCACGGGGTGAGAATTCACACAACTCAAACCATGCGGCCTAGCAAACTTTGCTCGGAAACTCTAGCTTTGTTTGCTAGTAAGCCTTAAGGATGCTTGACTTAGCTTTTGAGGAGCTAAGTAAGCACACTCACACTCTAAGAAAACTTTACAGAGAGAAAGTAGAGAGAGAAGGAGTTTGGGAGAATGCTTTGTATTGCACTTGAATGCTTGATGTACAAATGAGCCCCATTGGGGGTTTATATACACATCCACTTCCTCAATGAACGGTGGAGATCTACTTGATCCTACGGTAGAGATTGTACATCCAGAATATTCTATCCACCTACCACCTCCACTATGGACGATGGAGATCTTCTTGATCCTACGGTGGAGGTTGTACATCCAGAATGTTGTATCCACCTACCTCCTCCACTATGGACGGTGGAGATCTATTTAATCCTACGGTTAAGATGGTGCTTCTAGAACCCTCTAGAACACACTCTAGAGTTTAATCCTACGATTGAGATGGTGCTTCTAGAACCCTCTAGAACATACTCTAGAGAACCCTAGGGAAATCCAGGGCAATCCAGTGTACTCCAGAGCGGTCTGTGACATCCTCCCCCACCTAATCAGGCGACGTCCTCGTTGCCTTCTTGTCCTCAAACCGTTGGATTTGTTCCTTGAATTGCCACAAGTGTTGAATAGGCTCCCAGCTAGCCTCATTCTCGGGCAAGCCTTTCCTTCTGACAAGGAGTTCATATGTTGGTGGTTGGTTGGAATGCCGCACCACTCGATCGGCTAAGACCTTCTCCACTTCCTTGTCATGTTGCACCTTGATGCCCAAAGGTGCTCGGTGTAAGATACCTCGATTTTGATCCACATTGTCCCCATGATAAGGCTTGAATAGACTCACATGAAAGACAGGGCGGTACTTGATCTTGGGAGGCAACTCCACCTTGTAAGCTTGCGCCCCCACCTTCTTAAGGATGGGGAAAGGTCCCTCATATCGGCGAATGAGACCTCGATGTTGGCCGCTTAACCTCGCATGATTGTACATCTTAACAAGCACAAGGTCTCCGACTTGAAATTCCCTCGAGCGCCTCTTTTTGTCCGCCCACTTCTTTATTTTCTTGGAGGCTTTCTCCAAGTAAGCTCGAGCCACCCTACTTGGTCATCCAAGTCCTTGGCGAACTTGTAGGCGGGTGGACTTTGTCCCTTTTATCCTGTGGCCAGAGAACTTGGGGTCAATGGTTGTTGCCCCGTAATAATCTCAAACGGAGTCCAGCCCGTGGACTCGCTCCTTTGTAGATTATATGAGAATTATGCCCCATCAAGCAACTTA
Source organism: Lophocereus schottii (assembly GCA_002740545.1). Classification (NCBI taxonomy): domain Eukaryota; kingdom Viridiplantae; phylum Streptophyta; class Magnoliopsida; order Caryophyllales; family Cactaceae; genus Lophocereus; species Lophocereus schottii. The sequence continues at coordinate 3,975 of NCQV01094776.1, read as the reverse complement.
GCCTAATCTTTTTGGTTGGCACTCACATAGTGCCTCAAATAAAGCTCTAAGAGAGCATTGACCCTCTTAGTTTGTCCATCACTTTTGGGGTGAAAGCTAGTAGAGACGTTAAGCTCGGACCCCATGAGCTTGAATAACTCAGTCCAAAATCACCCCGTGAACCGAATGTCCCGATCACTTACAATTAACCAAGGCAAGCCCCAATACTTGACCACATGTTTGAAGAATAACTGGGCGGCTTGCTTGGCGGAACATTCCTTAGGTGCAGGAATGAAGGTGGCATACTTAGAGTATCGATCCACCACGACCAGCACCTAGTTACACCCATCACTCATGGGTAAGCCCACGATGAAGTCTATAGAGATACTCTCCCATGGTCTTTCGGGAACAGGCAGAGGCTCTAAGAGTCCTGCGGTTGCTCCTTGCTCTATCTTATCTTGTTGACACACAAGACAAGTCTTCACATAGGCCTCAACATCATCCTTCAAATGAGGCCAATATAGGAATCTCCTACAAGGGAGAGTGTGCGGTGTATGCCCGGATGACCCGCCTACTTCCTTCATGACTTCCTGCCGAAGGTTATCATATGAAGGAACATAGATGCACTTGTCCTTTGAAAGGATCAAGCCATCTTCCACCCAGAATCTTCGAGTCTTGCCCTCCTTGACAAGCTGGATGATGATCTGGGCAAGAGAGTCATGCTGGATTCCCCCCTTGATTCTATCCCGTAAGTTGCTTTGTGGTTGACAAATGTCGGCAAGTTCGCCCTTACGACTCAAAGCATCGGCTACCAGGTTGGCACACCCTGGCTTGTACTCTATGATGTAATCAAACTCTGCTAGGAAGTGCTCCACCAAGCTTGCTTGGGAGTAATCTTCTTTTGAGTTTGAAAATAGCTCGTGGCGACATTGTCAGTTTTGATTACGAACTTACTCCCGAGTAAGTAATGCCTCCATGTGCGAAGACAATGAATGATTGCGGTCATCTCTTTCTCTTGGACCATGTATCGCCTCTCGATATCATTAAGCTTTCGACTCTCAAAGGCAATAGGATGACCATCTTGCATCAAGACACCGCCAATGGCGAAGTCAGAAGCATCAGTGTGTAGCTCAAACGGCTTGTTGAGGTCGGGGAGAGAGAGGACGGGTTCTTCAGCGACGGCCTTCTTCAAGGCATCAAAGGCATGTTGGCATTTTTAACTCCATGTCCATCCTCTTGCTTTCTTCAGCAAGTCGGTGAGAGGGGCGGCTATCGCGGAATACCCTTGGATGAACCTTCGGTAATAGTTTACCAACCCAAGGAAAGACCTCAACTCGGTGACTTTCATCGGTGGCTCCCATTCAAGAATGGCCTTCACCTTCGTCGGTTCCATGCGCAACTTGCTCTTGCCAATAATATGGCCTAAGAAGGGCACCTCTTCTTGTGCGAAGGAGCACTTCTCCTTTTTAAAATAAAGTTGGTTGTCCCTTAGTGTTCGGAACACTTCTCCCAAGTGTCCCACATGCTCCTCCAAGGACTTGCTATAGATAACTATGTCATCAAGATAAACAACCACAAAGTGATCGAGGTAAAGAGCAAGTACCTTGTTTATAAGACTGCAAAATGTGGTTATTGCATTTGTGAGGCCAAAAGGCATGACAAGGAACTCGTACGAGCCATAACGAGTCACAAATGCCGTCTTTGGCTCATCTCCTTCGGCTATGTGGACTTGATAGTACCCACTCCTCAAATCGAGCTTGGTAAAGTACCTTGCACCTCCAAGTTGATCAAACAAGTCATCGATGCGAGGGATGGGATATTATTCTTGATAGTGACCTTATTGAGAGCCCAATAATCGATGTATAGATGAAGAGAACCATCATATTTCTTTTGAAATAATACTGGCGCACCATAAGGAGATTTAGAGGGACGAACATGCCCAGCATCAAGTAACTCC